>JABUQX010002534.1:60000-100000 GCA_015478945.1 Trachelipus rathkii | reverse complement strand
TTAAAAATTTTACTATTCTCAATAAGAGTAAATATTTTACATTGGTTTCTGCGAGATAAGTTTAATTCATAAGTTTAATTTTACATTTGCTGTTTATGTTTTTAGTTTTTATTTATTTATTATGTTTTATTTTGTTTACTAAGTTTTCATTTTTTGTAAGTTTTATTTTATAAGTTTTATTTTATTATTAATTTTTTTTTTGTTTTATAAGGTTTATTTCACATTTAAAATTTGTTTAAAGTTTTTATTTTTATTTTAACACAGCAAGTGTTAAAATCAAAAAAAAAACTAAATTTTTTTTATTTATTTTTAAAAAAAATTATTTAAAACTATTTATTTATATAATTTGTTTATTTTATAAAAAAGTTTTTAAAACATTATGTTTTTACTAATTTTTTAATTTCTTTTATTAAAAATAGGAACTTTATTGATCCTAAAGCAGTAAAGCGCTGGCGCAAGCACCATACCCCTACCCCTTCCACCATGTTATGCCATGCCATGTCATGCTCTATTGAGTTACCGCTTTACGTCAGATTTGAACATATATTTTGCATAAAAATGACATAAAATACGTTCTTTGTATAAACACAACATAAAAAAAGTTCTTTGTAAGAGTATAGCTATATCATATAATTTATTAAAAACATTTACTAAAAACGTGATAAAAGTCATATTTAAGTATAATTTTTTTTTGTGTAAACATGGCATAAAAAATAAGTTCTTTGCATAAACATTTCATAAAAACAAGTTCTTTGTATGAACATGGCATGAATTTTCTTGAAACATTTTGATTTTACTAAATCCTTTATTCTTTTTATACTTATAACAAAAAACATCAATTAGTCATATGTCAATGTTATTTTAATATTAAATAGTATTTAACAAAATCCAACAAAACATCATATCATTACCCATATGCTGACCAACGAATAAATGCTAACTTAGCAAAATTTTCACATCAATAAAGCTTGCATAGCAGAACCTGAACTAGGAACATAGTGTACAACAACACATACCACACGTATGAAAAAACAGCTAACATTATCAAAGTTTCCTACTTATCAACGGTAAAGTAGCTAACATTACCTACAAAACTTAACCTAATCCCGCTTTCTGAACATATCAGTGTTCATTTTACATTACCATTGTAATATTTAACAAAATTTAACAAATATTTATCTTAACCTAACCTACCTCTCACACTAACCAGCGAATAAATGCTGACACAACAAATTTTTTTATCAATAAAGTTAACATAACATAACCTAAACTAAGGACATAACATACATAACATACCTTACGCATGAATAAACTGCTGACATTAACAAAGTTCCCTACTTAACAACAGTAACGTAGCTAGCATTACCTACAAAATTTAACCCAATCCCACTTTTCCAGCATATCTCCAACATATCAGTGCTAATTTTACATTAACATAGTAGTATTAAACAAAACTTAACAAATAGTTTGGTAATTATCATAGTGATCATCGATGTAATTAATAGCTGATTTCACCATTATATTTTCACTTCAAAGGTAAAGCCATATTTTTGGGGTTCTCCTTCTCATGTGGGGACCTTCCCATTTTTATTTCTCTGGAATCATCCTTCGACATCGTTCCTTCACCTTTTTCTCTTGTGCACACTGTGCATTTCTTCTTCTGCTAACCACTCTGTGGTTTTCTTCTGAGACTCTCTCCTAGGGGTTCACAGACACCCTTGAAGGTTTTGAAACCATCGAAATCGGATTCTACGTCATTGTAAACATATATATTGACGTCAATATTGTGTTGGTAAGCGAATGCATGCTAACTCAGCACAGCACCGGCTCCAGCACCCGCTCCGACATCGGCTCAGGTTATGACTCATATCATCCGGTATATGAGACTTATTCTTATTCTTTCTTTATCCTTCCCCCATCTTCTTATCTTATGCATTCCATGCATTTCTTCTGGTTCCGGCTCAAGCACCCTCCCCGGTTCTGGCTCAAAGCTCCGGCACTTGAGTCAACTCAGGCTCCGTTTTCTTCTCTATTTCATTTTCATCCTCCGAGATCTGTCGGTCATTTGTTTTTCATTTGTCTACAACTATTTCCTTCTAGGAGGGGCTCGGCACCACCCTACATGGGGCGTATCGGCCTGGAACCGCACCTCAGTCAAACTGACGCTACCAATTGTTAGAGTAGAAAGTTTGGGAGGCTAAGATGTCCCTAAACCCCCTAAAACTAGGGAAAAATAAAAAGAGGGTGAGGCTTAGTGACGTCAGAGCTATACTGATTGCTGATTAGCTTGCCTCGCATTTAGCACTATTAGTATAGCACCTATGCAATGCACTAAGCCTTCCAGAGCACGTAGAAAGATGATTTAAAATATCGAATTGTGGTGCAAGACCTTGATAAATCGATTGGAATCATCGGAAATGATCTAGCGATCATTTAACATATTCTAGGAAACAAAACCCTCTTTTGTGAGGTTAAACCTCAAAGTTCAGGATCAAAAACTCAGGAAACCAATTCTTTGACACTTCAAGAGTCAAAATCTCACTACTTTAGGGAAAATCTATATCAAATGTGACATGACTTGGATTTTCTGCCGCCCAAAGGCTCCAGAGTCTCTAAAAACGATCTCGCCGACCTTAGAAACGGTCTCGCAGGTCTTGGAACCCCTTTCTTGTCACGTCAAGCCTGAAAATCAAATGTTGCACATGATGCTTTGCAACATCCGTTTGCAACATTTTTACTGTTGACTCGCACCCTATACTACTTATATATATATATATATATATATATATATATATATATATATATATATATGTTATATATATATATATAGATTTCTATATATATATAGATGTATTTTTAGCATATATATATATATATATATATATATATATATATAATATAATATATATATATATATATATATATATATATATATATATATATATATATATATATATATATATATATATATATATATATATATATATATATATGTATATATATATATATATATTTATAGGTGTTGGAAAGAAAGCGAAGTACCAGAGTTGTGGGGAAGCCAATTATAGTTCCAATATATAAGGGAAACGGAGATACAAGAGGCTGTAAAAACTACAGGGAATATGCTTGTTGGACCACTTGGCAAAAACATATGAGAAATTAATAGAGAGAAGGCTGAGAATGTTAGTAGAGCCCAGACTGGGTGAAGAGCAGCACGGATATAGAAAGAACAGAAGCACAACGGATCTCTTGTTCGCCTTGAAAATTACATTAGAAAAGGTATGGGAATATAATAAAAAAAACATATATAGCTTTCATAGATGTAAGGAAAGCTTTTGATTCGGTGCCTAGGGAGAGACTGTGGAGAGTGCTGGAGAGAGGATATGCTGTGGATGAAAAGTTGAGAGGAGTCCTGGAGAGTTTATATAAGAATAGTAAATGTAATGTAAGAATATAACATGAGAATAAAGAATGGTTTATGTGAGAAAAGAAGTCAAACAAGGAAGCGTATTGCCACCAAGTATGTTTGTAGCATATCTAGATGTAGTGATTATGAAGGTGAGAGAGGATATAGTAGATTTGGATAGTGATATTCTGGCATACGCGGATGCCTTAACGTGTTGGAGCGAAGAGGGAGATAGGCTGAGACAGGCGTGATATGTTTTGCGAATAGTCTTAGAGAGGCCGGCCAGACTATGGACACAAAAGGGACGGAGATCATGGTGGTCAGTAGAGAAGAAGAAGTAAGAGAACTGAGAGAGTATGTGGAAGGGACTGAGCTAAAGATGATGGAGAAATGTAAATACTTGGGTTGAGTATTTGGAAGAGAAGGAGGAAATGTGCAGGAGACCACAGATAGGATAGCTCAGTATGGGGGTGCTGCAAGAGGCAATGTACCCCATACTGAAAGGTAGATAAATTAGTAGGGATGTGAAAAGGATGAATTTCGATGGGGTGTTAACACCGATTCTACTATATGGAGCAGATACAGAAGACGACCACAAGAAAAGATAGCAGAATACAGTCGGCGGAGATGTACTTCTTGAGGGCGATAGCTAGAATGATTAGAAGAGGCAGACAAAGAATCGAAAGAATAAGAGAGGAGGTTCGAGTAAAAACTATATTAAATAAGATGGATAAAACTAGATTTAGGTGCCGGGGAAACCTGGAGAGGATGCAGGAGGAGAGAGAGAGAGAGAGAGAGAGAAGAGAGAGAGAGAGAGAGAGAGAGAGAGAGAGAGAGAGAGAGAGAGAGAGAGAGAGAGAGAGAGAGAGGCCTAGAAGAGATGGGAGTGAAGACTGGAGGGAACAAGACCAAGAGGAGGACCTAGGAAGAGATGCTAGAACTCGGTGGAGAATCCATTGAGAAGACATGCAATGCCATCGTTGCGGGAGCTGGGAGAAAATGGAGTCCGGAAGGATAGAGGAAGATGGAGAAGAGGGCTAGCCCCGCTGACAGATTCTTGACCCTTCCTGGGAGCGGTCGTAAAAAAAAAAATTATATATATATATATATATATATATATATATATATATATATATATATATATATATATAATATATATTATATATATATATATAATATATACTATATTTATAATATATATATATATTATATATTAGTGATGCAGGTAACATCCGCATCCGCATCCGCATCCGCGGAGCATCCGCACATTATTAAAGTTCCGCATCCGCGCCTATGCCCTGCGGATCGTTAGCGGACTGTTTGATTTGCATGCTAAAATTTTGATAAAAGAAGTTTTATAAATAAAAATCTTGAAGATAAATCTGGAAATGAAAATGAAAATGAGTTTGAAGGCAATTCAAAAACGGCTTGATATTCATATCTTAATGTTATCAAAGACTTCCAACTAGCTGGAATAGTGCACTATATGATGGAAAAATGATATTGCTCAATATGAACCCTTGCTCTCGTACGCCAGTTCGTGTTCCAATGTTAAAATTCTACTAATGCGGAAAATAACTTCATATCACACACACTGCATTATAGCTATTGAAACCATTTGAAAGAAACTCGCCAAAAATCAGCGTCCTATACAAGCCTCTGTCCACGATGTAATTTTATTAATTCTAACGCTAAGGAAGCATTTTGAACCATCTTCAAATGAAATGATGATGGTTTAAAAGAAAAGAAAGAAATTGTAATTAAACTAGAGCTAGAAAAAACGCTTTAGTTCTGTGGAAATTAAATGATCTTCATACTATGCAACTAAAACCTGAGATCCCCCCGTTATAAAGGCAGTTTATTTTGTAACACAATATTAGAACAATATTATTCGTCACTTTGTGTTGCAATTCGAAAAAATTCAATCCGAACAGTATTAATTCGCCATTCATTAAAAGGGAAAAAAGAAATCGGACAGAACCAACACCTTTCTAAAACAAGTAAATCAAGGGGTAACAGAGTCAACTTGAAGAATTTCTACATCCAGGTAGTGTGAGAAACACACGCATTTGCCAAGATATAGTGCATAATGATTGAAAACATCACCTAGAAAAACGACTAGATACATATAATGATCCTATCATAGGCACAGCGTGGAAAGTTTGCAAAATGTTATTCCTCTAGTAAACTTGCAAAAGAAATGTACGAAGATTGCCTCTCCAACTTATGTTGCAAGTGAGAGAGTATTTAACATGCTGGGGCTAAATATATGAATGGAAAATAGGAAAACATACTCTCTATGCAGAAAAGGCCAGAAAAATTGATGTTCTCATCTAAGCTCATTAGCTAGGGACCGCAACTTTCATATATTTGAATTTAAAATACAGTGCAAAAAGGTATATAATCCATTGTAAAAGCTTTTTCATTAAAATAAGGTTGGGGAAAAAGAGTTGTTGGTGTGCATAACAATTAGATTCACGTCCCGCACATTGGTAATAAAATTACTGGAAGTCGAAGCGTAGTTTGCTTCATCATATAAAATTTAATTATAATTCATAGACTTCGGATGATGCCTTTTAAGCTTTATTACGAGTTAAACCTAATTGTGTAAGTGCACGTCATAATAAATCATTGCGTCAGTCCGTATAAAGAACTCTGTTGTAGTTATGTTTATACTAGTATGATACAATCCGAAAGCTGAATACTTGAATTAAGTTATAGATCAATAAGATCAATATAGAACAATAAAGATATCAATAATAGATCATGGATGATTTAGTGGGCATTATGTAGGTAAATGGTCAAGAGTTGAAATTTACTGACTATACTGATTTTTATATAGGGTAATGTAAAAAACAATGACAATTTATTATTTAGTATAAAAATATGACTAATATGATATTCAAATTAAGATTCATTAGATTCAATAGATTATCAAAGTAGAATCAATCGAGTATACGGTAACATAGGCTTAGTGTTAAGGTATTGGAGGGTGGTTTGATTTAACTGATTTAACACATACTTAGATCATATATTGATAATATATAATACAATTTATAATATAAAAAATAATGAACTTTGATAAAATATCAAATACAGCATCAAATTGGGGGATCAACCGAGTTAATCTAATAGTTAGAGTCAGGGGCGAGAGGTTAGACAGCGCAAATTGGCCCCTTGCTACCGGTAGATGGTGTTTCAACCGATCTATCATTACAATCGCGAGCGAGAGTATTTCGAAGAATATTCCTTTACATGAGAGGTATTTCATCAAAAGATAATCAAATGACGATATATTTATTTAAATAGTATAAATAAAATTATATATGACATTTGATATTATCAAATGAGATCTAAATTGATATATACATATATAGATTAATAGGATCAATAGATACTAATAATCACGGTATAATGGTATAGTAGTTGATAAGGTTATAGGATAGTGATTATTAAGATTTACTTAGATTTACTAGTTATTAATCTTGAGATTAGGGAGTATTAGATAAAACATATAGATATAACTAATTTAAGTAATAAATAGTACTTGAATCAATATAGATCAATATAGAGCCAACCAATGACTTGAAGAATAGTTTTGGGTCCCACGTCTTAAAGCGATTATTAAGGAGGTTATAATTATAAGTAAAAACATGACAATATTTTATAGTATAATAAAATTAGACTTGAAAAGTATAGATCAAAATATAAGATCAATTTGATTACTAATAAAGATCAATATAGATCACGGAAGGGGTTATAAGAGATGTGAGCTGTTTTGATTATACTATGAGATTTACATTATTCTGTCATATAAGGGGTTATGTGAAAATATCGATAAAATTTGAGTAAGTTATTAATAAACATAAAAACAAAGTTAAGAAATAAACTTATTATAATATTTATATTTAATTTATTATTTATTATTTTCTTTGCCATGTGTTGAATAATCACTCAATTCAATTTTTCTACTCGAGGAGTAAAATCTTATAACGAGACTATTCAGATAACACACTATATATATATAATATATATATATAATATATATAAGGACACCAACATTGTTGTTTTACGAGATGTCTTATTATTTGTGCTTAGTATTTTGAGATACTTTTGCAATACTATGAGCGGAAATGTAGGCTCACAGCGCCATCGCCTGCTCTAGCGCGTACTGCTGGCGCGCGCGCGAGCCACTTCCTGAGACATCTTCTGATCCGTCCAAACTCACCTTCACCTAGACTCATTCCCTTCTCTCACTCCTTTCTTCCCCACACCTACTTCTAATATATTTGTCGTTGATGCCAGATTCTACGGGTGAGACCCCACCAATGATGAGGGAGAGCCTACCGTAACGAGCAGCACCCTTTATCGGAAAAATTATTATCTAGAATTGTAAGTGTATTTTTATCTTACGAGAGCGAGAGAGTATCAGTAACGCATTATATTCTGAGATACGCTATTTCATATGGTTCGGCACTCATATAAACGTTACCATCATTAAAATATGGAACATCTATAATCACTGCGGAGTATAGATAAATTTAACATAAGAAATGATTGATAAAATAATTTTACTGAAAGCGGAAGAAATCTCAGTTTGGCAGCACATAGGCCGTGGGAAGCGAAGTAACACCTGCTTGTGCGCAGCGCGTGACAGCACTGCGGGTAGCGCGAAGAGAACTGGCGCGGAATTGCGGTAAACAGTTATCTACTTAACTGAATTATTATCCGAGCAAGCATATACTGAAATACCTGGATAAGATGTTCCTTATAATTCTTAAAAGGTAAAGATTGAACTTAGATGAGCACATAACTAATGAGTGAATTGCGAACCAAGCTTATGAACACTCACGATATTTATATGTGCGTAAGTGCCTTTCTAGGTAATGCTGATGACATTATCCACACAGTAGGTATTCAGTATGGTCTAGAGTATTGTTTATCCTGAGGGGCGGCTGTACCCCTAAATATTTACAGTGAGGACGGTATCGGCGTGACGTATTCTCGTATCTTATCGGGAGAACACGAGACAACGATTGAAGAACGATATACCTGTCCCTTGAAACGCGTGGAAAATGCCTACACCTAACCAAATTTAGTAAGATCCGACTAACGAATATAATGTCCTAATAAACGCGTAGAATTTAAAAGTGGTAGGAGATCACTTATCATGAGAGAACCGGCGGAAAGAAGCCGGGGTAATCGAGCAGAGCGGTCTAGAGCACAGGGTAGAACCAGGGCTTTTCCATTGCGAGGGCCATATACTAAATCTGTTAGAGAGATATATTGAATGAAGATGATGATAAATACCTCTCAGCTTAAATATGGGGCGCCGCGTGAGCATGCGTTCATGCAATTCTCTGAGACGTCGGGTGATAGTCTCTTGTAAAGGATTAGATCAGAGATCTCTGGTTTGAGTCAGAGATATTGACAGGTGACTTCATTCAAATAATGCGAGCACACCTCCATGGGGAGAGTAATCCGAGATGTATATTCGTACGTAGATAAACTAATTTTAAATATATACACATTCCTTTCAACTAATAATTATATAATAATAAATAATTACACTATAATAAATGAATAAATAATATACAATATTCAGATATGCACATATAAAATAGCCTCAAATGAAGAATAATTCACAGATAATGAGAAGTCATAAAAAATATATTAATAAAATAATACAGACAGAGCACCTCAGTAGCGAGCAAAAGAATTCTCGATACCAGCGAATAAACTTAATTTCGAAACTAAGCGTGCGGTTAGGTTTGGGCACCATCTGAGCAGAGCGATATCTCATGGGCCTGCTTAAGAGCTCACTCTCTGTATGCGATTCTAAGAGAGGATGGTAAATCAAAAGGCAGTTAAGCTCACGATTTTTTCAGTCACTATTATCGTCTACCTGAGATAGATGGGTTAGCACCCCTATACCCATGATAATCCGAGCAATTCCTAGGAGAACGGTTAGTGCATAGAGGCAAAACTACGAGACCAAAGTTGAATATTTCCCAGTGATTTGTCATTCTACACCCAGAGAGAAAACGGGAGATGTATTTTGTTCTTACTATAGAGCGTGGAGACAAAAGTATCATCCAATACTACTACATCGGATATTACAGAATGAACAGACTCCAAGCCGTTCGAGAATATATTTAGTGAAAGGTGGCTTATGAGTCATTGCTTCAGGTCCAAAATTGGTGGCGCAATGCAAGTGACCACTACATGCTGAGTGAAATAATTTTCACCCTATTTAAGCTAGACCTACGAGTACTAACTAATGAACGTATTCACTTAGTGAAATAAGTAATATATAAGCATAGCTTCTAATGAACTACTGGTGGTTTATTAGTCTAGAGTGATATAGTGACACTCAAATTGTACGATGAAAGAAATTTTACTTAAAGGTCTATTCACTTCCTTCTCTCTTGAATAAACTTAAAATAACTGAAGTAATATAGCAAGAGCTTTATATGTCTACTACAAATTAACGTATAATAATCAATAATATATAAATATTATATTATTATATAATAATATATATATATATTATATTATAATTAATATATATTATATATATATATTATATATATATTTATATATTATATATAATATATATATATTATATATTAATATTAATTATATAATATATATTACTATATATATAAGTATAGTTAAAACTTGTTGGACTATTGAGGGTTATGATTTTATGTGCTTCTCAACTAATGGCCTGAGTGACAAAGAAAAATATGATAGAGTTCAATAGTGTTAAATAGAAAGGAGATGGCTTCTATGTAAATATTCCTTAAACAGTACAATACTGCTACAAATTATAATTTTTATTGTGAGTAGATAGTTTTCGATTTGCTTAACACTTCCACAGTCAATTATATAGAAGTAATTCAACCAAGAATGCACTTAAATGACTAATTAACCAGAATTCGAAACACTGGTTGGAGAGTAGATAGAAGACCTGAATGGAGTCAAAAGAAAATCATAGAAGAATTAGGAATAGCAAGCGAGAATGAAGAATAGAGGAGAAGAGAGTACACGCAAGAAAGTTTGGCAGGAATAAGGAAGGCAGAATATAATAAGAAAGAGAGAAAGTCGTTGCATTAGAATAACTACAGCAGTAAAGAAGAGAGTTATGCATGTCTCAATGAGAGATGATTTGAAGAGAGAGAGAGGAAAGTATATGAGGCAAAAAGAGTAACGAGAAGAAGAAGAGAGAGAGAGAGAGAGGAGAGAGAGAGGAAAAGGTAGTTATGAGAGATATGAGACGAATAGAGAGAGATCGAGTAGTATCAGAAGCGAGAGAGAGAAAGTTCTAGCAGTAATACCTTTACGGCCGTTGAAAAATCACCCCTGAGCACTCAGGAACAAATCAAAAAGATCTGCTGAGGGATTGCTTCAGAGTTTCGCTATTACACTTGAAGTATGGAGGCAGACTTCCCAGTCCTTGGAGAGTGAGACCTTAACCGCCATCATTCAATAGAGAAAGAAAGAGAGAGAAAGTAAAGAAGAGAAAGAAGAAAGAGAAGACATTAAGACATTAAGAATAGAGACAGTAAAGAAGCCACATCTGGGCCCTGTCCGAGCTGTTCCAGTCACCCACTATTATCCGAATACATCGTCTTCATGCAAATCCACAAAGGCAACCCTAGGGCTTGTACAAAATTTACTGTAACTATCCAATTCAACCAATTTTGGGCTTAGTCATAAACTCAATGTATAATTATTACTCACGAGAATATATATAATCATAAAAATATATTATATTTCTGTATAAGCAATCATATAAATATATAATCATACGTATATATTTATAACCTTTTTATTCTATTTATATATCATATCGATACATTTCTGCCCACACTAACTAAGTATTAAAATATATAATATTATATAAAATAATAATTTAACCAAAATTACAAAAAATATATAAAAAAAAAAAATGGAGAAATATAATATTAATAATAACTTAAAATATACAATATAACATTATGTTACAATACCTTAAATTTATAGGTGTATAGCAAAATTTGGTTTATTGACTAAGCACGGACAATCACATATACGCACACGAAATGCATTAGGCCATTTGGACTATATAGTTATAGGTCAGAGAAAAATGGAGTTAACACACGATCATCTGCAGTCTAGACATTAAATAACTACTGTACCTAAAAAACCGCCAATTTGGCTTCGTCTAATATATTACAAAATCATTATGAATACCTCAGAGCACCCATAATCATATGTTTACCTATTCGACCAGCAGTTGCATAAGAATACCCTTTCTTAAATGGTTGCACAGTACGAGTTCATCAACTCAACAACCTCCTGTGGCAGACTATTCCAAAAATTTAACAAACCCTAATACTGAAATGCATGCTTCTTATATCAAGATTGCATGCTTTCTTCTTATATTTTCGTTTTAAAAGCCCCTGGTCCACCTGGTCCATGCTCTTACTATGAAAAATTTTTATTGGTCTCCTGTAATTATCAAATAGAATGTGAATATTTTGTAGACTTGTACTCAATGTCCCCTCTGAGAAATCGCCTTTATCTACAGAAAACATTCCAACTCCTTCAGCCTCTCCTCAATAGCTCTTACCCTCAAACCCGAAATCATCCTTGTTGCCCTAACTGCACTCGCCCTAGCAAATCTAAGTCTTTCTTTAAATAAGGGGCCCAAACTTGTGCACAAAACTCTATTAACTGACTAACATAGCTATTATCAATTACTTATAACTTCCTTGCTTTGTAAACAACATTGCGATTTTATTATGCGCAGCATCTTATTAGCTTTAATTTCTTAGTTCCAAAACTCTGATTAGCTCTTTCAAATTAACTGGCTTAAATAATCACAACCTAAATCTTTTTCTTGGTCACAGACTCAAGCCAATCCCCATTCATAATGTAGTTATAATGGTTATTTGAGTAACCTGAGGTGAAGAACCTTACACTTTTTTTACTATTAAATTCATTTGCACTTATCTGCCCACCCAAGAAGTTTATCAAGATCATTTTTTGAATCTTATACATCCTTCACTATTCCTAACTGTGGTGGCCACTGAGGGCATCTTACTGATTACTTAGGAAATCTTTGCTTAAAGTCCCTTTTACAATCATTTAATTATATGGTGAACAATAAGTGGCCCCAGCACTTAACCCTGTGGGACACCAACTTCACTATTCCCATATTACTTATTGATATTGTGTTTGTACACAGCTGGGTTTTCTATTTCGCAAACCACTCTTTAATCCAACATGTACCACTCCACGCATACAATTGCAATAACTTCATCAGCCTATGTGGGGGAACTTAACAAAGCCTTTTTGCTTTGCTAAAGTCTAAATATCAACTGGAATCTCCTTAGTCAATGCAGTCAGTAAATGTAATTCCATAAAATTATAAAGAGGTTTGTCTGACATGAACCTACCGTTTCTGAAACCCTACTGGGACATGAACATATTTGGTTTCTCTCTCTAAAATATTTCTCTATATGACCTTTCCATTAACCTCTTTCCAGAACCTCTTACTCCCCGAAGATGTTAGGCTAAACTGGCCTATATTTCCCAAATCTTCCTTACTACCTTTCTTTATAAATAGGCACAACATTATGCTGTTTTCCAGTCATCTGGTACCTGACCAAATGTTAATAGATCGCTTGAAAATCAAATACAGTGCCTTTGCAATGCTTGGTACTACCCTCTTCAGAATTCTAACCATATATACCATCAGGGCCTGCAAGCTTACTTGGATCAATATGATCTAATAAACGCTTAATATCTTTTACATCAAATTCAAATTCGTAAGTCTATTTGTTACATGCATAAAAAACTATTAAGTCCTGCCGAAACTATTATCTAATTCTTTCCTCAGTAAAACACTGAAGCAAAAATAAGCATTGAAAATGTTGACCACTCCTTATCTGAACTCACTAAATTTTCATCATTTAATTGGACCAGTGTTCCTATTCTTACTTTTAAATTTATAAAAGCTAAAAAACTTCTCCAGTTATTAACTATTCCTTGCTAAATTAATTTCTGCCTCTCCTCTCATTCCCTTTCTTATTGACTGGTTAAGATTCATTTCTATTTCCTATAATTTTTCTAAAAATCATCTTCCCTATTACTAATTTGATATTTTAAAAAACATCTACGCTTTTCATTAATTTTTCTCCTCTTATCTCCTAAGCGCGACGACCAAACAGTTTCTCTTAATCCACCCTATGGTTTATCTTTAAAACATCTGACTGAATATTCATTAATTTGTTTAAAATGTTCCCACATGATAAACAGTTTTGGTCCTTTAAAACTCTTTATCCCAGTCAGTTGTACTAAGCATGTCTCGGAATTTGGTAAAAATTGCCATTTCGGAAATCTATGACCTCATTTTTTTTTTTTTTTTTTTTTTTTTTTTTTTCTTATTCAACTTGCAATTTGGGCCCAGAATATCTCCATTCATATTAAAATCCTAATATTTCAGTGGTCACTAAGTCCCTAAATTCTCCTCAAAAACTCTCAAACTCATCCACCTACTTTTTCATCGTTATTAATATTAGTCTAATAAGTGCATCGTATCTTGTGGGTTCTTGAACCATCTGGCAAAAAAGTTATCTAGTATACAATTTATGAATGCAGAAGAACTACTATGGTCATATTAGACAGAATCCCAATGAATGCCCGGAAAAATTAAAATCACCCATTATGACTATACCTTTTCCTTTACTGTGGCATGCTGTCCTCAATTTCTTTCACAATTTTCTGCGTCTAATTCTTGACTCTGGCCGGAGGTCTATAAAATGCCCCTACTCTATATGATATTGTACATAAGGATATCTAACCCACACCGATTCATATCATAATTAATTTTAAAGTCAGTCATTTTAAATTTAAATATTGCTTTTAACATAAAGCGCCACACCACCAACCCTTCTTTCCTTCTACGCTTGGTTATAAATAAAGTGAATATCCCTCTATTCATATTCCTGAAAGAAGTCTCCATAAATTCTCCATTAACCCATGCCTCAGTTATGCAACATAATGTCTAGATTCTCATTTATGGTATAATATAAGTTTTCATCTTTTTTTATTTTTAAGGCTATGAGCATTTTGTTTTAAAAAAAAGCCCAATTTTTTTTTTGGGGATAATACTCGGAATGCTGTTATTTTTATTGCTTAATCATCATTATTTAAACCTGTAACAACAACTAGCTTTATTTATCATCCCACAATACAAGTTACCAATTGGCTATTATTCGTAAATCCAGATTTAGCCCCACCACCCCCAACTTTACCTAGTTCTTTCTAATCAAGTCTCCCAAAACTGGTACTGAAAGCACAAACACCTTTCGACCTCAGTGAACTCCATCTTGCCGCAAAAGATCTTATCCAGAAATTCTCTCTATCCACAAATCCAAAAACCTATATTTTCTGAAACAAATTCCTAATCTCCCTCATCCACATCACAACTCTGAGACGTACCTCCGTATACCACTTTGACCCCAATATTCCTCTGAGTCTCAGTGTCCACCACCTGAATCTCTGAGTGTGTAAAAATTCACCAGAAATCAAACGTTTTAGAGCTCTCCGGATGCTGCCTTTTGCAGTTTGTTTTATGCCAAATCGGAGCTTTCATCTTCTCGTATATCAATTCTAACTATAATCTGACATATATAGAATTCATCTGACCTTCTATGCCCTATATCATTTTGTACCCTCACAGGCCACAATCACAGAGTGAAAAGTGATAGCATTACTAATAGAATCAATATCTCTCTATCTATAACTACCGTTAAAACGAAATCACACACTCACTCTGAAGCATAGACCTTCGGATAACATACTCTAGCACAATCGTTTCTTATGATTTAATTCTTATTATATTTGAAAAAGCTCCTAATCTCTAGGAGTTTATAGGGGTAATAAGAAAGACATAACCATATTTTAGAGAACAATTTCTACAGTTCTTTCCCAACTACCAGTAAAACACGAACATAATTCACCTCAATTATGAGGCACTCATTCACATGAATCCCAGTACTCCTAACTAGTTATGCGCACACTTATTGAAATAAAAAACTTTTTCGTAAATTTTAGAATATTTTAATAAAAATATTTCCCATTAACCTGGAAGACAGTCAAACCTGTTACCTCATGTGTGGATTATCATTGCATTGTACACCATAGCCTGAGACTTTTGACAATCCTATCCTTTAAATGATGATAAACACCAATTTTCATATACACTCTATATTCATCTGCAGACCCATTATCAACTACTTTATCTTTTCCCTCTCATCTTCCTGCTAGGTGAATCACTATTCCTGTCTAACCCTATATCCCGCTCCCTTCTCACCTCGACATCCCTACTAACTTTTTTTCCTAACACTTCCCTCTTTCTCCCAACTCAAATACTTCTTCTTATCAATCATTCATATTTTCAACTCAGTCTTGCAATCTCCTTCCTTATAAACACATTCTCTGCATTCCAAAACACAAACAGGTCAGCTTATTTCACATATTCAATTCTCTTACGTATAAAGGTCCACAGTTATATATAATCAAATACAGAGCAATACATTACTTTAAAAATTATTAATTAGCTACTAAATCATGTACCTATTATATTACCAACTACAGTTTAAATATCACTCAAAGCCTAAAAAAAGAAATAAACTAACTGCTCTTTAAAATAGGTGTAAAAATTTATACTAAGCCTATAATTTTTACAGCTAGCCTAAGGCCAGGAGATATATAAAATATAATGAGGTAGGCCTTAATACTGTAAGTCTATGTAACTGGGAAATCACTTATATTATATTTAAAATATTCAATCTAAATTTAAAATTAACAATTTAATTATAAAGACTGTATATTACATATACAAAAATCATTTATAAAAATATCTCAAAATAAACCTCCACTGACACAGAAGACAGTAAATCTCTTACCTATGTATGTTAGCCTAGGGTTAGGGCTATCAAATTTTAAATTATCTAACAAATGTTTTGTAACAATAGTTTTAAGTTTACACAACAGTAGTGTAGTTAGATACAGACACTATAATTTATTTTACTAAATACAACATCAAATATGTATAGTAAATATTGAGGAGAAGCAAATAAACACAATATAGAATCATAATTATACAAAATGACCCTCACCCCTCAAATGGCAACACTAAACTACCAGTAGAACATTTCTTGCTAAAGTCTTTCTGGTGATCAGATATAAGATTAGAAGAATTGAAATATTTCCCAAGACCTTTCCTTTAAAGACTAGGTTCGAATATTAAATTTTTAAATAGGGTATCAAATTCATGAATAGTCATGGTATTTCAACAAGCTTCATCACCACCGAAGCATTGTAAGATGAGAATAAGTAGTAACAATATGGATTAATAAACCTTTGCACTATATTCCGACTTTACGTGATTTTAACTCTTTTTACATTTTTTTTGGTGTGCAAAAAAAGGAACGCCGCTCCGGGACCGTACACCTCAGTATGAAACTCAGAGAGAGGAAATAACATTTTTAAGGGAAAAAATACAATTTTAGTTAACGAGTAATAACACCGTAATCGTCGAAGATGGAATTATAGGCAAAGGTTTGATCGAAGACTTCATCTGTAAAAGATATTAAAATGTTATTTATGCCTTCGGAAGACATTAGATGAGGTAGACGAAGAATTAAACTTAGAGTTGACGTTTGTTGTAAAATTCCTGAAACGACATGAGAAAGAGAATCCAGATAGATTAATTATTGCATTATCTACGTGAAAGAAAAGACGGTTTTATGAATCACAAGTGTTACGACGTGGAAAAGATTTGCACGTTTAACGTTTCCGGTATATGCATGGAAGTTGCAGGAGTTGCAGGAGTTGCAGGAGTTGCAGGAGTTTCTCGAGTTCGAAGGTGAAGGGAATTCCTGAAGGCCATAGAGGATCGCTTCGGGTTATTATCGCTTTCTGCACACGTGATTATTTATATAAAGATGTGGTCGTCCGACGATGACCAATTGTCAGCGAACCGGATCCGCCGCGGAATGAACACGCATACAAACACACTGATACAGACACATCAGACATATCACAAAACGATTATATATATATATATAGTATAATATATATAATAATATTATATATATATATACTACTATTATATATATATATAGTATAATAATATATATATATATATAGGCTAATACTATATATATAATATAGATATTAGATACTATATATAGGTAATATAAAATTATATCATTAGATACTATATATAAATAAAAGTGTGTAGTTCGAATCGATATATAGATCACTATTATAGGATAATATAAATAGTTATATAGTTATATATAATATATATATATAGATTTAAATATGCGGTGTATTAGATATATATACTAACAGTGGTAATTTCTTGTGTGGAGAAGGGATGTTGTATATTTAGTCTTAGTTGGGAACAGAAAATGATTGGGTACTTTTAGTCCGCTCCATCTATAGTTTGAAGTTCAGAAGTTGTGAAGGTTGTGAAGTAGGATTGACTCTCTATTAATACATTAAGCACAGGTAACAAACATACCCGCTCATGTCAGACCCCTAGCGCCTCATAGACTTAGTCCCTTTACATCCACCACGATTTAATTGCACCAGCCACCTCCCTGCCATTTACAACTTTCCTACTAACACTCCTGCATCCATCCGTTCCTTTTTCAATACCAACATAATATCCTAAAATATTTAAACTCAGACACTTGTTCCAGCTGTTCACCAGCTAACAAAACTTAACACCGAGTTTTCCTCACTCATAACCACAGCCTTACTCTTATCTACGTTTACTTTAAACCCCTCCTTTTGCACACAACCTCAAAACTCTCTACCATCTTCTCAAAACTCTCTGTCAGATTCACCACATTTACAAAAACCAAATCAATCCGCATATAATGGGTAGGCACCCTCCACTCGACTCCATTCTCCATCATTCTAAACACAATTTCTTGCCACCCCCACCTCTAACACGTACATTCCTCATTTTATCATTCTTTTCAGCACTAACAGCGCCCATAAAGGATTGTCCATATCTGGAACACATTGAACTTTAAGATCTATACCTCTATTTCCAGACCGCAGTCTCACTACTATACATTAACACGGTAACACATACCCTCAATGTAAGACGCCTTAGCGCACCTCAGGACTTAGTCCCCTTTACATCCACCAACGATTTAATTGCACAGCCACCTTCCTAGCATTCAACAACTTTCCTACTACATCTCTGCATCATCCGTTCCTTTTTCATCCCAAACATATACCTAAAATATTTAAACTCACACTTGTTTCCAGCCTGTTTCACATCAAACAAAACTAACCGAGGAACTGTCCTCAAACTCACAACCATTAACCTTACTCTTTCTACGTTTACTTCAAACCCCCTCCTTTTGCAGCACCCTGCTAAATCTCTCTACCATTCCTCTCAACTCATCTTCAGGTTCACGCACACAAAACCAAATCATCCGCATATTATAGGTAGGGCATCCGGCAGATCACCCTCCATTCTCCATCATTCTAACACATTTCTTGCCACCTCCCATCTCTAATTCATTCATAACCCCCATCCATATACAAATTAATAAGCCGAAGGGGATATACACATCCGCTGCCTCACTCCGCTAATTAATATTAAACCAATCACTTTTGATACCATTTATTATTACACCGCTTCAACTATCGTCATACATACTTTTGATTCCATTCAGAAACCTACCACCAAACACCATATATTACTAACACCCGCCATAGAGTCTGCGCTATATAAAGTATATATATATTATATATATAATATATATATATATATAAATATATATATATATATATATATATATATATATATATATATATATATATATATATATATATTATTATATATATATATATATTATATATAATATATATTATTATATATATATATATATATATATTATATATATATATATATATATATATTAGTCACATGCACAGGACCCACCATCGCTCATAAAGAAGCGGCCAGCAGCTGGGTTGAAAAAAGGCTGCATGGGTGGTCCCTGGGCATATGCAATATTTTTAAATGTCAAGGAAAAATTTGATTGGCGGAAATAATTTCAACGTAAAAAAATTAAATAAAAAGTAAATAAAATTATAATCCTTACATTTAAATAGTTTATATATACATAACAAAATTATATGCTTGTAAAAGAAGTGTTCACTTTTTGGGAGATATAAGAAAATAAGAATTACTGCTAAAAGTGGGAAAATTCCGATAAGATATGGGATAACTCTTTTAGAAAGTGTTATGAACCATAAGTAAAATCATGACGACGGCGAATGGGTCGCAGTTGGAAACAATCATAAAGATATGGCGAACAGATTGCGGGTATGGCGACGGAAAAATTTTAAAATATTCAACTATCTCTTCCTCACTAATTCTAGCTCTTTTTCTATTATGCTTTAAGGGAGAGTGAAGAAGAAGAGAAAGTACTCCTAACAATATTTCACTCATATCTCACTAATTGAAAACTATTCTATAAAATAAATAAACTAAGGTGAATACAACCCACCATAATTTTCCAAGACAGAGACAATGACGATAGCTACGGCTGATGCTGTTTCCCTCTGTGGACCAATCAGGCTTTAGCCTAAAGGGGGGGAAACAGAAGGGAGGACTAATTGTTTCGTCCGAAAAGCCACTCAATGAACAGTGGTAACAGCAATTTCTGGGAATGTGAATTACTTCATAACCAGGGGAAATAAAAGAAGAATTGACTAAATATTTAATAGGAATTTAATTTAATAGGACGAATGATAGGGACTTTTGGTTTATATCACAGGCGAAAATTATAGGAGGATGAAGATCTCTAATTATAGAGCTTCCTCATTGGTAACATGATCCAGACAGAACTGGATGGAAATTATCTTTTAACTAAGGTCCCAAACTGAGAGACGGTTCAACTGAAACAATAAATAACTCTATACTTGATTGAGGAAAGAAGTATCTTCTGAACCACGAAGATAAATGGTTACTCATTGAACAAGGTAAATTATTAGTGCTATGATGAGATTTGAAGCAAAAATAACTTGACCCAACTTAACTTGTTTGGATAAGTGTGTCCTGATTGGTGAACGGTGTTCAAAATATGAGGTTCTTGACTTCTATAGTCGAAATGAGTTTCTATATCTCAAGTTCAAAAAAGATGTTTTTTACGTTCAGAATGGAGCTATCAGTTTAAAGCTCGAGTTTGGTACTAATTTACGTCCCTAGATTGGAACTATTTTAACGTCTAATGTCCCAAGATTGGCAATATTTTACGAGCCAGAGATTGGAACTATTTCACGAGCCAGAGGTTAAAAAAATTTAATGTCCAGAGATTGGCACCTGAAAGAGAATGTACAAAAAGACATTATTCTTTCAGTTCCAAGTGTCGCAAGAGATTCATGTTAAGTAGTTAAATATTTTAAAATATGTAAATATCAATATCGGAAAACATAATCATTGAATTGGATGAGCAACTAAGGAATTTATAACTACATACCCTTTGAAGGAGAATTTCACTCTTTCAAAGGGATGGTACTCGTCTGAGAGTTGAGGGAACTATCAAGTCTGAAAATGTATCAAACATCAGTCACTAATCCTCTATATGTGAATACATATAAAGCACTGTTTGACTTATAACATGAAAATAATAAATGATACAATACAAGTAATGACCTACTTGTATTGTTGGTACCAGCTCCTATATCAATCTGCTACAAAAAAACTGGTAGATTGTTCACAAACAACAAAGTATATAAATAAGTATTAACTATTCCTGCCATGAAAGAAAACGAGAACATGAAAAAAGTCAATAAATGGTTTAGCTCATGATTAGGATCATGAGGAGAACATAATTAAATGAGCAACAAAAATAATACATTGGAATTTACAAAAAAAATTTCTGAATAACCATATTCAGAAGTGGTATTAAAACTAACACTATAACACTCTATAATAATGAATCCATCATAAGGGTGATGGGATGAGCACCCGTATAGCATGCAAGTATCACCTCGTGTAAGTGCTTTCGTCGGTGGGAGGAAGACCACTCACCAATGCTCAGCTTTATATTTTTAAGTTTTGCTTCCCGTTGATCATTCATCCAGCACTTCTTGCCATAAGAATCGAAAGTCTTGTTTGGCGAGCAGGATAGTAATTCAGTTGATGGGAGGCGGCCTTGTCGAATTCCGGGAGGTACCTGGAACAGTTCCAAAAAGAAGAGGCGGCCATTTTGGCCTCTATCAGCAATTTCATTGCCAGTTACCCCTACATGAGAGGGGGTTTAACACAGAATGATTTGTTTCATAAGGGAGTGGAGCAGCCGAAGAAATTCTATGAAAAGGGGAAAGATAGTGAAAAATTAAGAATAAATTGGAAGAATTTAAAAACGAGGTGATGAAATATATTTTTTATCGCTCGATAAATCAATTTTTGTGGCTCAATGTCCCAAGAAAGGATAGTATGAAAGGAAAGAGGAGGTAGTAGGTGCGAGGGGTGATTTTAATGTGGGAGAACATAAAGGAAATATGAGAGGGTATGGTAGAAGAAGAGGATGGATCAATAGGGATTTAAAAACATTAAATCACGTTTTATAGTGATAGTGTAATTGAGAGACAAAGAGATGAATATGAAGAAACATGTGCGATTGTGGATACATGATGTCAGAAGAATGTGAGAGATGAGAAGTGACTTAACTTAGTGTAAAGTGTTTAAATTGTTTTAAGATATTAGTTTATTTCTTTTTAGGCTTAGTGATATTTAAACTGTAGTTGGTAAATAATAGGTACAAGTTAGCAAAATTAATAAAAATTTAAATTGTATGCTCTGTGTGATAACTGTGGGACCTGTGTAGAGGTGAAAATATGAATAAGCTGCCCTGTTTGGTGGTTTGAATGCAGAGATGTAGACATTCAACATTAAGAATATAGAGACAGTAAAGAGCCACTTATCAGGACTGTCCCAGTCAACCCACTAACCAAAAACATGCTCATGCAAATCCCACACAGAAGCCTAGGGCTTGTCCAAACCATCCACATGCTTACCCAATTTGGCTTAGTCAAAATAATATATTATATTGATACCCAAACCATCCACATGCATTTAATAACTAATTTATGGTCACACTCAGTTCTAACATTTAATAAACTACTGTAACTAAAAATATCCAATTTGCTTAGTTAAAATATATTATATGATACCCAACCCATCCAAATACCTATTCCAACCTGTTCTTAAATGTTGCAATCGAGTCACACTCAAAACCTCCTGTGGCAGACCATTCCAAAATTTAACAACCCTATTACTGAATGCATGCTTCTTATATCAAGATGGCCATGCTTTCTTCTTTAATTTTTCTTATTTATGCCCCCTGGTCACCTGTCCATGCTTTACTATGAAAAATTTATTGGTCTCTGTATTATGACAATAGATGTAAATATTTTTCTTTTAGTTGTAGACCTCTAGTGTATACTATGTAAAGTTATTGACAAACCCTAGGGTGCTTTGTGAATTTGCATGAGCATGTTTTAAACTTTGGGTATACTATGCAAGTTATTGACAAGCCTAGGGGGTTTTGTTAAAAAATATATTATGATAATCTATTATATAAACCTATATATAATATATATGTTTATTTTATATATTTATATATTTTTTTTTTGTTATTTTTGTTTTATTATTTTTATTATTATGGCCACTGGAAGTTGAAGATTTGAAATAATGACCTTTTCTTAATAAAAAAAAAAAAAAAATTAAAATGAATGAAAATTTATTTATTTATTCATTCTGTTATAAAAAATAACATTAATAATAATAAAAATTAAATATAAAAATAAATTTTTTAGTGAACAACTTAAAAAATTTATTTTTGATCCCATTTCACTTGATGGTTTGTTTACATATAAATGAATCCTCAAGCGAAAGCCGAATCATGCCAGCTCTGCAAAAAATGATGCAAGAAAGTGATTGGCAATAAAAATTAGGATTGGCAGAGTGCCAGACCCTATACAATATCTACAGGAGCAAGACTGTGTTCTTTGCTCTGCCTATTTAGGCAAATAAAAATTTTTCTTATTTGAGAATCAACAACTAATTCAGTGGCCACTGATAATAAAAATAATAAATAAATAATAATTAATAACTCTAAAGTATCTTAGTCTTTTTGAGATAAAAAGAAAATCTGGATTGGGACCTACTACCCCATGTATAAGATAAGAAGGCCAGCTTAGAAGAGGGCCCCATCATTTTTTGTTTAACCATATTACCATACAGAAGATGTAATTCAGTTTCCTACTTGGAAACTTCCAACAAAGGTGAGATCATTTTTTAAAGACTTGGGTTTTGTATGCTGACTAATCCAATCTTGGTCTCACATTCATTTGATAAATAATTAGAGGGTGAAAAGGGGATCTATTATTGAAAATTATCCAATTTGGATTACAGGAAACCTACAGAGCGGTTAAGGTTGGAAAGGTAGAAGTTCATTTATTAATAATAGATAATAATTAATAAAAGTAATAATAATAATAATAAATAATAATTAATAAAATAATAATATAATAATAAAACAATAATAAATATAGAAGAGTCTATGAAAATCCTATCCTTTTCAGATAAGGATTGGCTCTGGATTGGCAATAATAGGAAGCAATTTTGGTCAACATAAAGAAGGAAAATCAGCAAGTTAGAGAAGAGATTCTATTCCCCTTATATAAAAATTCCTATAAAGAACATAATTTTAATTATCTATAAATCTCCTTCAAATTCACATGTAAATATTACAATTTAATTTTTTAGTAAATTTAAAACTAAAAATCCTTTGAACTCCCCCTTCTCTAAATATTTTCTTCATATAATTCTTCATTGCATTAATTTTCTGTTTTTATGGCGCAGTCGACAGGATGGTCCTTTCACGCCAAGTAATTGCTGAGTTCCTTCTGTCTGGTATATGGTCTTAGAAAAATATATAGGGCCTATTACGGTATTAAAACTGTAAACATTAATAATAAATAAAATAGGGTCTCATAAAAAAAAAATAATAATAAATAAAATATTAATTGATTGAAATAGGGTCTCATAAAAAAAAATATTTGGCCTTGTGAAACCACATAGGCCTATTGAGACAAAAGTTATAGGTATTGAACATAAGAAAAATAAGACAGTTTTGAAGCCACATAGGGCTATGGAGACAAAAAATTAGAAGCCACATAGGCCTATCGAGACTGACAACATATTATAACAAAAAATATACGGTACATAACTTATGTACTGTATAGTGTATAAAATAGATAAGTTGAAGCCACATAGGCCTATCGAGACTGACAATATATAAAAAATAAATAAAAAAAAAAAAATAAATAAATAAATAAATAACAAATCTTATATTTAACATATTCTCCATGTTTTACTTATGTACTGTATAATAATACTGTTATATTTATTATAAATATTACTACTTATTAAGCATATGATTACAAAAAGATTATTATTTTAATATGGATTGTAGGGGCCCAAATATAGAATTAAATTTTTGTTGAAGAAATAATTTAGTGACGGGGCAAAAGCCAACCTCATGTATTCTCAAACAAGTTTTATCTCTAGCAAACAAAAGAGCGGACAAAAAAGGGCCATGTTACAAAATTGATAAATAAGATCACAGCTGATATAGATTTATATACTGTTAATGAGTTAAAGGGTCTCATCTTAAATTTAAAAACAAAATTAAAAGAAGTTACAGACTTGGACAATAAAATAATAAACGTTTACGCTGACTGTCAAGAATTCACATTTGAAAGCGCAGATAAAATTTGTGAAAAAAATGAGTACTATGCCTTTGGCATCTCATCTCTCATCATAAGTGAAATTGAAAATAAAATAAACCCTGTACAAAATATATATTTCCTCAAATAATGCTCATATTGGAAACTGGTTTTGCTGGTTTAAAAAAGACCCGATACTTCAGGCTTCCTAATTTGATGGAAAACCTAGACTTTTGATAGGTTTCATAAAAAACCTTTGAAGAAATAATGGTGGATAGAGAGAAATACAATAAATTTGCTAAACATTCTTGTCTAATGAAACAAACTCAAAGGTCCAGCAAAAATTTTAATACAAAAAACCTTAACCAGATATGTATGATATGGCGAAAAATTGCTTAAATGTGGCCCGTCAGTAATAAAAACTTTACAACAATATTTCAGTTATTGAAAAAACTGATAAATAAAATTAACAAATGACTTTTACACATGGATAAGTGAAGCTAAAACTAATAGAAAGCCAAATAGATAGCTTAAAAATAAATAGTAAAGTGATTTGCCAATATTTTTTGTGGAACAGTTTGCCTGAAATATATCAAACCCAATATATAAACATTACAAATAATACTTACCCAAATTTAGATGAAATTTTAAATAATGCATTTGAAGTTCATAATAGAATTGGGAAGAGTGGGTTAGTAAATACAAAAACAAATGCAAATACATACACTAATAAAACAACATCACAAGTTGAGAAAAAACAGTAGCTTTAGCTACTAATATTGAGGTGAATCAAAAACAAAAAACAAACACTGAAACAACAAAAAGGGTGGGTTGTTCCATTTGTCAGACATTGCAAACATCAGATTGTATGGACCATAAATTGTATAGTTGCCAACTTTCAAAACACCTGAATCCAAATGACAAAAAATTTAAGAATTGGGAGGTTGTTATTAAATGTGTACTTAATCATAAAATTGAAACTTTTAAGTTCAATAAGTTCAAATTTAGTAATAAATGTAGAAACTGTAATTCATGGCACTCCGCATTTTTTTATGTATTAAAAAACAAAGTGGACCTAATTCAACTCAAAACCAAAAAAATATAAAAATAAAAATAATGCAAAAGTAGAAACATCAACCAATGTTGCTGAACTAAATGTTACTCCTGTAGAAAATCCTTCTTCAGAAAAAGTAGCAAATTGTTTGTTATTAAGTTCCTTAAATGTAACCAGCACTCAAAACATCACCCTTCCTACCTTCACCACAACTTGTATATAAATAAAAACAATAACAACCAAGATTTGAGGGTTTTATATGATTCTGGGTCGGAAATAAATTTTATATCTCAAACAGTAGCACAAAAAATTAAATATAAAGTTGTACAGTCTGAAATAATGCTTAATGTAAAGGGTTTCAATGAAAGCAAATATTACAAAACTTCTATTATAGAAGTTGATATAAAAATAAATAATAAAAATAAACAGTATTGTAGCAGCTGTAGTCCCTTCAATACAAACCAGAGTGGAATTTACCTTCCCCTCAAATTGTAAAAAAAGCATTTGAAGAACATAAAATACCTTTAGCTGATAAGCACCTAAGAAATAAGAATAATAGGGAAATCCATATACTATTAGGTGTGAATGGAGCCCACATACTACCAATAAATGCATGCTCTTTTGGGTTAACAAACAACAGTTCACTGTTATATTACACTTCTTTAGGAACCTTATTAGCGGGACTTGAATTAAATTAATAAAAAATTTGCCATATTTTGAAAGTATATAAAGAAATTCACAGAACAAGCCGACTTGTTCGCAAAAAATGTCAAAATAGAAAATAAGATGGAATGACTAGAAATGGATTACTCTATCTCATCTCTAGCTCAAAATAATAATACTAGCATAGAATTGGATGATGATCTAGTAAATAAAAATTTAAATGATTTATTAAATTACGATAATTTTGAATGTCCTAAAAATTTTTCAGAACTAGATATGGAACTTATAAAACAATTAATTACAAATACACATGCAGATAATGATACAGGTCGATTGATTATGCCTTGTTTATGGAATAAGAAATTAATAAAATTTTGCCAAATAATTTTTATTTGGCTAATTCTGTATTGAAATCAATACTTAAAAAATATAAAAAAGAGCCTCTAAAATTAGAAGCATATAATAATGTCATTTTTGACCAACTTAACCAAGGTATCATTCAACCTGTTGAAAAAAATACAGTAAAAAATAATAATAAAGTGTCATTTTTAACTCATAATGAAGAATTTAGAGATCACGTAGAAACGACAAAATGCAGAATTGTATATTTGTCGAACCTATTTGATAAAAACAAACCAACTAACTTATCACACAATAATTAGCTTGCCAGGATCTAATTTAAATAATAGATTAGATATAGCATTAACACTACTTAGGTTCAATCAGTATCTGCTGGTATTCGATTTGGAGAGAGCCTTTCTCAATATTAAATTGCCTTTTGAGGATACTGAAAGATTCCATTTTTTGTGGTTCAAAAATATAAAAGAAAATGATTTTAGTATTGTTTCTTATAAATTAATGCGACTTCCGTTTGGTATTAGATGTAGCCCTTCCATTCTCATGATAGCACTTTATATAATATTGATATTACATGTTCATACTTGTGATGAGTTTGAGTATGAACTTAGGAAGATGTTGTATAACCTGTCTTATATGGATAACTTAGGTTATTCTTCATCTTCTGAAAGTGAAATTATTCTTGCTTATCATAAGTCTCATGTAATATTTAACAATTATGGGTTCAATTTGCAACATTCATAGGTAATTCACCCAGATTTAAGAAATTAAATTAATAGGAGTTAGACAATAAATAGTACTGTTAGATGAGCTATAAATAATCCACATAAACTTATTAGGAATGATATGGGATACTCATAATGATACCTTATATAATAAAAATAATGAAATGGACCCCAAAGCAAACACTTTGAGATCTATTTTATCTACTATAAATGGTCTATTTGACCCACTAAATATTGGACTTCCTGGAAAAAACAGGGCTAAACTTTTTTTACAAATAATTCTACAAAATACAAAGATTTAACCCTAAGCACTAAAACCACATAGTCATTTCAATTAAAAACGAATTTTAAAATATTTACTGACCAATAATAAAAGTACCATCCCATCCATAACTAAAATATTTATTGGGGGATTATGCTTCTTCATATAATATTATAGGCATTTACTGACGCTAGTAAAAGACATTTAGGGTAGTGTCTAGTATTTAAAAATACAAATAGTAGTGAGCTGCATTTTTTTGTGTGTCAAAAAATAAAGTAATTTCAAATAAAAAAATACTAACAGATCTATTCCATTTCTAGAGCTATTTGCGGTAACATTTGGGGTACAATGTCTAATAGAAATGTTTGACAATTTAACTAAATACTTCACCACCTTTAAAAATAATAAATTTACATTTTAATTACTGATTCAATGGTAACATTAATTGGATTATAAATAAAATTGAAACATTAAAACAAATATGAAAGTCAAACGGAACCAGATTGTGAAATGTAATCAGCTGAATATTTATTGAAACTGCATGTGAAAAACACCCGATAACTTTTCATCATTGTGAAGGATCTCAGAATCCTAGTAATTATGTTACTCGATGTGTTTCATATAAGGTTTTATTAAAAGATTCACTTTATATAAATGGACCTATATTAAATTAACAATAATGAAAGGTTAAAAATCACTATTCCAAATCCCTTATATAATAATAATACAGATTTTAATTATTTATAATATTTCAAACTTTTCTTTTGTACCCTTATTTAAATTAGATAGGTTTCCTTCTTTGAATAAACTATTTTAAGGTTTCACACTTTTTAAGAAAATTTATTCATAATTTAAAACTTAAAGTATACATGCGAAAAACCCCACTTTGTTTTTCCAATTGTGGTTCAAATGTAATATGCTCATATGGAAGAAAGTTGTAATGTCATGTTGAAGTTATATGATCTTGAAAATTTTTCAAACAGTCATTAGTAAATTATTTAATAAACCAGAACAAATCTGTTAATTGTGGTGGTGTTGATTCAATCTTGTTTCTTGATTGAAAAAACAAATATTAATTAAGAGTAAATAGTAAATTTGCAAACTTAGATGCAGATTTTAATCAAAAATCCAATATTGTTGCATAAAAATCATTCACTAACTGATATAATAAATTAAAGAATTACCATGTAAAAATGGAAACATTGGCAGGGTGTTTATAAACTTCTAGCTATAATAAGAAAGGAGTTTATATTCCAACAGCATATTCCAGTAGTTAAGAAAAATATTCAAAACTGCTATAAAATGTAAATTTATGTATGGCCAGACCATAAAAATTAATCAGAACCAAACCATTACAAAGATAGAATAAATCCATCTCAAATTCCATTTAGAGAAATATTTCTTGACCACATTGGACCTTTTATATAAAAATAAATATGTAGTAGAGAAGATTTACATACTAATTATAACTTGCACATACCACTAGAGCTGTAAACCTTTTCTATGTAAAATGTAGATATAAAACTGTTTTTATTTTCTTCTGGTCTAAAGAGTGTTTGACTAAGATGTCAATAACTATTGTTAGTTGGACCAGGGAAGCGGTATTCATAAGCTCAGTGCAAAATTATAAAAAACTTTCTTGATGATGTAGATGTAAAAAATTATTTAACTCTACATAATATAAAGATTTTAGAGTTTTCACCATACCTGTAAAGCTAGTTTTTTGGGACGGTTTATGAATCTTTATCAAACAGGTGAAAAAATAATATAACAGTGCTATGGAAAAACATATTAGAGCAGGATGAGTTTTCTTTATTAGTTAGGGAAGCAAACATGCTTATAAATAAAAGGCCAGTAGCATTTAAGTAAATATTAAGAAACCCTGAGGTGGATCCAAATATTCCATTTGCAATAACACCGGAGATATTGCTGAAAGGATATGAGGTTCCAGCTCTGGTTGTTTCTTCTCATTTATTTCATGATGGTATAGATCATTCAGATGATCCTGAATGGTATCTATGTGAACTTGCTAACGAACATGCTATTTCACTGTTCAATAATACCGAAAAGTACCATCTAATTTGAATGATTTGTACTATGATGAATTCTTAGCAAACTTACAATATCTTGCCCCTAATCAGCAAGACAAATATAAAAATAAAAAACACACTTCACTATCACTGGGAGTTGGAGATGTTGTAGCCATTAGAGAAAAATTTTGTAAACCATACTTTTACAGTATGGGGACAGTACAAGAAATAAAAAATAATGATTTAGGAGAAACTGTTTCTGTAAAAATTAAAAAATCAAATCAGAAATTATAATCCGACACATATCGGATATCATATTGTTGATAAAAAATACCAATTTTTCATGAAAATCTGCCAGAAACAGTTTCCACCACTAATGATAATTAAAATGATGCTGACAGCAGGGTAAAAAGGAAAGCTGGCAGTTCAATGTAGAGAGCTACATAAAAAGCTCTTAGACCAAGGGCAACTTTAATATCTCCAACTATATAATAGTCAAATAAATATCTATGTCCTTGTTTAACAGGAACATGATATATATTTGAATATAAAAACAATGTAAAATAAATTTGGTTTCCAAATTTAGTTTACATATTCATCAAAATTAAATTCTTAATAGAATTTAATTTTGGTCCCCTCCCAGTGTTAAAAATATATATTATATAATGTATGATATACCTTATATAATATATATGTTTATTTTATATATTTATATATTTTTTTTTGTTATTTTTGTTTTTTTTTTTTTATTTATTAGGCCACTTGGAAGTTTGAAGATTTGAAATAATGACCTTTTCTTAATAAAAAAAAAAAAAAAAATTAAAGTGAATGGAAAATTTATTTATTTATTCATCTATTATAAAAAGAACATTAATAATAATAAAAATTAAATATAAAAATAAATTTTTTAGTGAACAACTTAAAAAATTTATTTTTGATCCCATTTCACTTGATGGTTTGTTTACATATAAATGAATCCTCAAGCGAAAGCCGAATCATGCCAGCTCTGCAAAAAATGATGCAAGAAAGTGATTGGCAATAAAATTAGGATTGCAGAGTGCCAGACCTTTTAATATCTACAGGAGCAAGACTGTGTTCTTTGCTTTGCCCTATTTAGGCAAATAAAAAATTTTTATTTATTTGAGAATCAACAACTAATTCAGTGGCCACTGATAATAAAATAATAATACCTAATAAAATACTATATAATATCTTATTGTTTTTGATATAAAAAGAAAATCTGGATTATGGGACCTACTACCCCAATGTATAAGATAAGAAGGCCAGCTTAGAAGAGGGCCTTATCATTTTTGTTTAACCATATTACCATACAGAAGATGTAATTCAGTTTTCTACTTGGAAACTTCCAACAAGGTGAGATATTTTTTTTAAGACTTGGGGTTTTGTATGCGGACAATCCAATCTTGCCGTTCTCAACCAGTTCATTTTGTATAAATGAATAGAGGGGGTGAAAGGGGATCTTAATTATGTAAAGATTAACCAAATTTGCTTTTAAACTATAACCTATAGAGTGAAAAATAGATAAATTTGAATTTCATTTTTAATAATAATATAATAATAAAAGTAATAATAATAATAATAATAATAATAATAATAATATAATAAATAATAATATATAATAATAACAAATAATAATATAGAAGCAGTCTATAATAATCCTATCCTTTCAGATAAGGATTGGCTCAGGATTTGGCAATAATAGGAAGCAATTTGGTCAACAGAAAGAAGGAAATCAGCAAGTTAGAGAAGAGATTCTATTCCCCCTTATATAAAAATTTCCTATAAATAAATAATTTTAATTATCTATAATCTCCTTCAAATTCAATGTAAATATACAATTAATTTTTTTTAGTAATTTAAAACTAAAAATCCTTTGAATTCACCCTTCTCTAATTATTTTCCTTCATTAATTTCTCATGCATAAATTTCTCTGTTAGGTTTTGTGGCTTTGCATGAACATGTTTGGTTCTACTGGCTTGACTGGGACAGTCTCGATATGTCCATGTAGCTTCTTACAGTCTTTTTATTTCTAATGTTCTAATTAAAATACATTTTGAAAATATATAAATAAGTAAATATGACAAATAAGAAATAACAATAATAAAAAATAAATAAGAAATACACACTAATAACATAATAAGCACCCCAGTAATTACCTAGTTGTTTAGTTAAAAAGATGTTTATGAAAAGGCGGGAATTTATGAATGGCCAAAAAATATCGATATATTGAGATATCGATATTTTTGGCGATATATCGATATTTTTTCTTAATATTGAAAGTCGATATTCTTTTCAAAAAAAAATTTTTTAAGACCGGAAAAAAAAAAAATCTTATCACCCTCTCCCGACACCCTGAAGTGATTAGCTGCTTTTCCAGAAGCCCGACTGCTGCCCGGGCGGGCACACAGGCGCATATGCATCGTTTCCAGAGCCGGTTTGCGCACTTCTAAGTCACTTAAACGTCATAGTCAGGCACACGTTGTTAAATCTTCAGCTGCGTTTCCAGAAGCCCGACTGCAGCCCGGGCGGGCACACAAGCGCATATGCATCGTTTCCAGCACCCGTTTGTGCACTTCTACGTCATGTAAACGTCACAGTCAGGCGCCCGTTGTTAAATCCTCGATTTTGGGAATTAGTAAACGCCGGGCGGGCTGCGGAAGGATACTTTGTTTACAAACAAATTTCTTTACAAAACATATGTCGGAAATGGCTTGCCAAAGGTTTTTAATATTTTAGTTAACTTTTATATTAAGGATACTAAATATATCGTATCATTTCATAAAATAGATAAATATAAGTATAAGAGTATTGTTTACAATTGTCAGCTGATCCAAAGGGCGCGCTCGGCGTTTCAGGTACTCAAATTTCCTGTTCTCTAATTGGTTAATGTAATTTTTTTCAATTCGAAGTGTTTCTGAGTCGATTTTGCACAATGGCTGCCTTCGGGCTTCTGGAAACGCAGCTTTCGATTTCGGCCGGGAATTAATAAACGGGCGGGCTGCTGAAGGATACTTTGTTTACAAACAAATTTCTTTACAAAACATGTGTCGGAAATGGCTTTGCCAAAAGTTTTTTAATATTTTAGTTAACATTGATATTAAGGATATTAAATATATCGTATCATTTTCATAAAATAATACAAAGCTATAAGAGTATTGTTTTACAATTGTTTCAACTGATCGAAGCGGCTCGCTCGGCCGTTTTCAGGTACTCAAATTTCCTGTTCTCTGATTGGTTAATGTAATTTTTTTCAATTCGAAGCGTTTCCGAGTCGATTTTTGGGTTGGAGGATAGCTCAGTCGTAAAGCACCAGGTATATTGTCCTCATTCGCAAGAAGCGGTGGTTCAATCCCAGAGAAGGCAGTTAATTCTTTACCTCCATTATATGTCTTTCTCTTCAAAATCTTATATAATGTGCATTATTATGGCAATGATTTAACATCTAAATATAAAGAACGAGGGAACTGAGGACAGGCTGGACACCTGGTGATGTTTTTTTTTTTTTTTTTTTTATTCGGGAATCCCTTGATGGGAGCTCGGTTGCTTTAAAACTGTTCTTAAACCAAACTTTTTTGGGTTGGAGGATAGCTCAGTCTTAAAAGCACCAGATATATTGTCCTCATTCGCAACAGCCGGTGTCAATCCATGAGAAGGCAGTAATTCTTTACCTCCCCCATTATATGTTCTTTCTTTACATCTTATATAATTGCGATTATATGCATATTTAACATCTGAATATATATATATATATATATATATATATATATATAATATATATATATATTATATATATATAATATATATATATATATTATATTATATATTATATATAGTATATATTATATATATATATATATATTTATATATATATATATTATAATTTGTCAGAGGGTTGGAGTCGGAGTCGGTAAGTTTCAAAAGGGTGGAGTCGGAGTCGGAGTTTTCAAAAGGGTTGGAGTGGAGCGGTAGTTCAAGAGTTGAGTTCGGGGAAATTTTGAAACCGAATCCACAACCCTGCTTAATACTAACACTTTTTCCCTCAGTTCTGGGAAAGCGCGCATACAATATAAAGGAACGAGGGATAGGACAGGCTGGATACCTGCGTGATGTCACCTTGACGGGGAGCTGGGTTGCTTTTAAAACTTGTTCTTACCCAACTTTTATGGGTTGAGTAGATAGCTCAGTCGTAAAGCAACGGGTATATTGTCCTCATTTGAGAAGATAAAGAATTAACACAAGAAGGCAGTTAATTCTTTACCTTTCCCATTATATGTTCTTTCTTTAACATCTTATATAATTTCGATTATTATGCAATACAATATTTAACATCTACTATATAACTAGACCATGACATCCGGGAAGCCTTCTCAAGCTGGTGGGAGGTTCTTTGGTGTCTTTTTCTTGAACCTTGAAATAAGCTTACGACCACCAACGTGGAGAACTGCCATGATGTCTCCTTAAACTCATTCGCTTGGTTTCCCGGACAACTCCCTCTCTTTTCATCAAATGCCTTCTGTCAAACAGATCTATCCAGGTTCGGCGCTCTTCTATTTCTATCACGCCACTTTACTCTGATGAAGGCGTCGCAGGGTAGTGTCCTAAGTGTACTACTATTTGCTCTCGATTTAATAATATCGTTACTTCTATCCCAGCGACTGTCAATTTCTCTCTCTATGTCGATGACCTTGCGTTATACATAGTCGGTGCCAAGCTGTCTTTTCTCGAACGGCAATTCAAACTAGCTATTGAGAATATTTCACAATGGGTAACTCCCATTTCTCACCATTTTCCTCCCACCAAAACCTCAGCAGTGCTTTTTAAGAAAAAAGGGAATCGGAAGAACCTTTGCCACCTCTTTCCAGCGAACCTAACCTGTATACGTTCACCCATTCCGATTAACTTCACATGGTCAAAATTTCTAGGGACTAATTCTAGATGACCACTTAACATATGCCCCACCAATTAAAACACCTAAAACAAACTCGTCATCGCGCGCTGACCTTATTACGTCATCTCGCCCCAAAATCTTGGGGCGCTGATCGCAAGTCCCTTTTAACGTCTATATATCGCCCTAGTTTGATCGAAGCTTGACTATGGCTGGTAGTATATTGTCAGGCCTCCCCTACTCTACTTGCATCTGTTGGATCCCATACAAAACTGGAGCCTTCCCGATCGTCCCCCTGGGTAAGGCCTTGAAGTTGAAGCCAATGTGATGCCACTCTCTCTTCGAAGAGAAGACATCATGTGTACAAGCTTTCTTCGTTTTCAAACCCCAATACCGTCTGCCCTTACACCGATCTGCAGGAGGTCCTCAGAATCCTAATTACTGCCATTTGCAAACACGGTTCATAACATCCTTAATTTCCTTTAACATCCCTTTACAAAAGGTGCTGCCTTTCTCATACGATGAAGGATACACACCCTGGTTATTCCCCGCTCCCACCATTTGCTTGGCTCTGACCTCTCTCTCCAAATCAAGCCATTCTGCTGCCTTGTTAAAGGCATCATTCCTGTCTCATTCCACAGTTCAGACTTGAGTTTACTCCAGTATTTTACTGACGGCTTCTAAAAACCGGGAACAGGTGGGCGCATCTGCTTGTCTTTCCTGATTGCAACCTTTCGCCATACCCTCCCCTCATTGCTTCAATTTCTCACAGCAGGAATTAATGGCTATAATGATTGCGCTTTCTCGAATTCTTATTCCTAAACCAAGATCAATCTTATGTCATTTATTCAGATTCGCGCAGCGCGCTACAAGCGCTTAAACCCCTTATTTTCTAAAAAAACACAATGGTATCTGCTGTGCAGCAATTTCTTCGGCCTGCTCCATTCCACAAGAAAACAAATTATTTTATGTTGGACCCCTCTCATGGTAGGGGTAACTGGCAATGAAATCGCTGGCAGAGAGGCCCAAAATGGCAACCTCCTCTTTTCGGAGTTGTTTCAACTAGGTACCCCGGATGCCATTCGACAAGGCTTACCTCCCATCAACCGATACTAATCCTGCTCTCCGACAAGGTTTTCGTCTTATTGGCAAGAGCGCTGTACGAATTATCAGAGAGGAGCGAAACTTAGAAATATAAAGCCGAATCATCGGGAAGTGGTCTTCCTCCCACCGACGAAGCGCTTACACGAGTGATACTTTCACGCCTCCGTATTGGCAACACTAATATCACTCACAGTAACTATATGTTACGGAACCCCCCTCCAATTTGCAAAATTTTGCCTTAGTCATACCCCGCAATCTGTTCGCCAAATATCCACGATTGTGCCCAGTTCTGGACCCTATTAGCCGCGTCATATTCCTCTTTACGATCCATAAACCTTCCCAAAAGATCATACCCATATTCTTATCCGAATCTCTCCACATAGTAGTAACTCTATTTTTCTTGTTTCTACAAGAAGGGAAATTTTTCATAATATTTGATTTTGTTACCTTATACTAGGACTTTATAATGCAAGGATGTACTTTGTATTTTTAATTGACTGAATATTCATTTCTCCATTTAAAATCTTCTTTTGACGTTTGAAAAATATGTATGCTCCAGGACCCGCCCATGGTGTTGATTTTATCAACCCAGTGTGGCGCGGTGGCGTCCTGTACACTGACAAAATATATATAAATATATATATATATATATATATATATATAATATATTTACTATATATATATATATATATATATATATATAATATATAATATATATATTATATATATATATTATATATATATATATATATATATTATATATATATAATAAAATTTTCCAGAGGGTGGAATAGGAGTCGGAAGTTTTTAAAAGGGTGGAGTCGGAGTCGGTAATATTCAAGAGGTCGGAGTCGGAAAATTTTGAACCGAATCCACAACCCTGCTTAATACTAACACTTTCCTTCAGTTCTGGAAGCGATCATACGTTCACCCGATCCGAAGAAGGATAGCCGCTCTGATCCTTCTAACTATCGCCCTATCACCAGTTGACCTCGAACGTCAAAAATCATACTGGCGATTTGAAAGGAAGGAATTAAATTCCAGATGATCCAGAAAATGAGAGGTGACATTCTTTCCTATCTCACTGATTTATGGTATTCCACCCTTAGGGACTGTGGAGAGTCGTGTGCGGGCGCTTGACATATCCAAAGCTTTTGACCTGATATGGCATGCGTCACTGCTCTCTAGGCTTCCTTCCTTTGAGTTTCCTCCTTCTCTTTGCTCAGTTTTGTCTAGACTTCTCTCAGATCGTTCAATATCGGCACTTGTTGATGGAGAGATCTCTTTTTCCTTTCCTGTCAACTCAGGTGTTCCGCAAGGTTCTGTTTTGTCTCCAACTTTATTCTTACTTCTCATTAATGATCTCAGCTGTTCATCTAAGTCTGTTCATTCTTATGCAGATGATTCAACTCTCCATTCTTCCACTGATTTCAAATCTGCTCCGTCTTTCGCTTCTAGAGTTGCTTCTCGACTACAGCTTTCCGATTCTATTCTTGCCGATCTAGATGGAATTTCCAGGTGGGGTCACCGCAACCTTGTGAAGTTCCTCTTGAAAACAACTTCTTCACATCTCTCTCTCTAAAGCACCTCCCAACTTTCCTAACCTCTTCGACGGCTCTCCCGTATGACCCGTTGACAATATAAACATTCTTGGTCTGAACATAAACAAAAAACTATCTTGGAAACCTCACATCACAACGGTTGCTAAGGTGGCCCCAAAAAAGCTGGGAGTTCTGTTCAGGTTGTAGAAATTTTTTTTTCAGAATAGTTACTCCAATTATATAAGGGTCTTATTTGGCTTGATAAAGTACTGCTCCCACATATGGGGTGGCTCCGATTCCGTCCTTCTTTTGGATAGGGTCGAATCTAATGCTAAAAGATTAATAAACTGTCCCCTACTTTAACTCTCTTGACCCTCTATCTCTGAGACTTCACGTTAGTGCTCTATCTCTTTACTATAGGTATTTACAACGACAGGTTGCTTCGAGAAGTTGGACCTGTTGACCTCACGCCATTTCACCACCATTGCGTCGCCTTCGTAAAGCACAATGGTGCTCTGCTTTCTTATGGATGTGTGTGAATATGGGAACTCCAGCTTGTTCTTGTGGTGATTCCTTCTTTTCAGCGACCTCTTTTCTGTGGAACTCTCTGCTTTTATCTGTTTTTCCAACTATTTAATCTTCCTCTCTTTCAAGCCCACGTCTGCGCTCACCTCAGAGGTTTGCATTAAGCTTGTGATTGGGTGGGACTTTCCATTATTATTGTTTTTTTTTATGCCCCAATCCTTGAAAAAAAAATGTACTACTGTACTATTTATGCTACTAAACTACGATATGAACCATCAAATCATATATTAAACTGTCACATCATAGTAATTTTCTAATTATTAAAATAAACTATTATAAAATTCAGAATTAAAAAAAAGACGACAAAGAACCAATAAAATATTTATTTATTTATCTTTTTTTTTTGTACAATGTACATGCGCTTTAGCAGTTAGATTTCTTAAGTATGACAAAGCACTCGATATACCGGTCTATCAAGGTATTTTTAAAGATTGAAAAGCAGTAATAATTATCACTTTAATACTTTTTGAGATGGACATTCAAAAAGCAGTTGACTTGAAAGAATCTACAATAAAAACAGTATTTATTGCACACCATCATATATATATATATATATATATATATATATATATATATAATATATAATATATATATTATATATATATATATAATAAATATAATATATATATATATATATATATAATATATATATAATATATATTTTATATATATATATATATTATATATCTATAAATATAAATATAAAAAAAATATGTATATATAAAATATATATATATATATATATATATATATATATATATATAATAAAAATATATATATTATATATAATATTATATATATATATATATATATATATATATATATATATCAACAAAACATTAAAATTATAACAAATATAAAAACGTTATCTATATTACATAAAAAAAAAAATTCTTAACCTACAACGGAGAAAACTCCCTCAGTGAATGAAACCAGCCTTCCCACCACAATTGAGTTTTGTTTAATTAATGAAAAACTAAAAAATTAGGACAAGACATATGAAGAAAATATCAGTTTTCTTTTCAACAAAACACTGCCAGAAGATCTCCGTTTATTTACGAAATAGTTACAAACAAAAAATATAATATTAAAAAAAAAAAAAAAAAAAAAAGTAGCATTGGTGAAATTTGTTAGAAAAAGCACAACATTATTATTACTTTTTGTACAATAATCTCAAACAATAATAATAATAATAATAATAATAATAATAATAATAATAATAATAATAATAATAATAATAATAATTACCGACTAGACAAGTACTTAAAACAATAACATAAACTATTTAAAATAAGGATCTTTTAAAGACCAACATATAATCTTAAATACTAACACTTACCTAATCTTTTGATAACGATATATATATATATATATATATATATATATATATATATATACTATATATATTTATATATATATATAATATATATATATATATTTATATATATATATATATATAATATATATATATATATATATATATATATATATATATATATATTATTTTGAGCTTTTATATGTACAGTTTTACAAGAA
>JABUQX010002534.1:50000-57500 GCA_015478945.1 Trachelipus rathkii | reverse complement strand
AAGGAAAAATTGTTACAATATGAGGAAATTCTCTCTTGTCTTGGTAAATTTGTTTTTAAGTAATTAGCATGCTAGTGTAATGAGGCTGGTTTGATTATCTTGGTTTAGTCCCCCCGGAGAAAAAAAATGTCTACAATAAACCTCTTTATTTGGGAGGGGGGGGGGGTCTGAATATTTGACAACATGGATCTTCTCAGTAATTGACATTACTTAAAATTAAGCTGATAAATAATCACTCCGTTAATGAAAGTGACAAAAGTAGAATATGTTTATTGGAAAGAGCAGACACTAATAATAGTTCTGCACAATTGCACCTCTAGAAAGCGTAGGTGTGGATAGCTATCAATGATTGTGAATTTGAAAATTTTTGTAATCATTTTTCTATTAGCGAAGCGATTGATGGGAAAACTTGTACAAAAGTTTTATTCATCTAAAAAATATTCCCACTGAGTACCTCAAATGAGAAAAAATCCTCCTGTTTCGATTAAATCAAATGGTGAGAGAGATAAAATTGTTTCAGACTCTTGTCCAAATGTTAAAATTAATCTTGAAAATTATTGATAACGGTTACAAAGTACTTTGCTTGAATGCCTACTTTCTGAACCCGAAGAATGGAAGAATGAGAAATTACAACTTACTATCTGCCTTTCAAATCTTATAATCGGAAAAGACTTCACGGTCTTACGAAATATAAAACATGATAAATGCAACCACCAAATCGTGAAGATAGATAAAAATAGTTTGTCCGAAGTTCTCTATTTGTGTGACTAATAAACATGATTTTGAGGAAGCTAAACTTCTAGCATTACATCCAGTATTATTCATAGGAATGAATGAGAGTTGAACAAAATAGACATCAAGCAGTCAAACCTAACCTAAATCCATACCATGTAGGAAGGAGAGTTGAAACAAAATGGACATCAAGCAGTCTAACATTACATCCAGTATTATTCATAGGAATGAATGAGAGTTGAACAAAATAGACATCAAGCAGTCAAATCATATTTATTTAAATATTTCAACATTTCTCTTGTATTTGTGAATGTCTTCCAGTGATATTAAAAAACATTAGCAATCGATACTAGTAAGATGGTAACAGTACATACACAAGGTAAAACATAATTAAATGAAGGAAGATATGTTTTGTGAAGTCTTTGAGCTATTACCCCCCCCCCATATATATATATATATATATATATATATATATATATATATATATATATATATATATATATATATATATATATATATATATATATACATAATATATATATATATATATATATATTTATAGATATATATGTCGAATACCTCCATCCAAATTTCATGATAAGAAGCGCAACAGTCGTTAGAAAGACGCAAATAAACACAATGAGTAAAATTATCCACAAACTTAAGATTCCTGCAATTTAAAAATTAAATACATTAATAATAATAATAATAATAATAATAATAATAATAATAATAATAATAATAATAATAATAATAATAATAATAATAATAATAATAATACCGTAATAATAATAATATCGTAATAATAATAATAATGTCAGTGAAAATGAAAATGTTACATGCTTGTACAATTTCAAATTACAAAATATTACAATAATAATAATAATATTAGAAAGTACAAGGTATAAAGTTTATCTCTGTATATATATATATATATATATATATATATATATATATATATATATATATATATATATATATATATATATATATATATATATATATATATATATATATATATATATATATATATATATATATATATATGTGTGTGTGTGTGTGTGTGTGTGTGTGTGTGTGGAAGACCAGTTCTTAGTATTGAATCAAAAGTCTGTGTTTCAGGAGAAAAAATCATAACTACAGCAGCAATAATAATCGCTCAATCAATAACTATAGCTTCCCGGTTCTCATACATTAAAAAAGGCTCATTGAACCACCACCAATGGAATGGAGCACACAGACAGACACTCATCCAAAGCAAAGAACCCGCAATTTCAGGACATATTTAAGAGTACTTAATAATTTCTTACCGAGAAAATCAGTAGCGGAATTTATGGCGCTCGCTACTTAGGAAGCGCTCGCGGGGATTCGAGCCTTCGGTTAATGCGTCAAAAATTACAACCGAAGACGTCTTTTAATATGCAATAACTTGTAAGAAAACGTCCAAATTTCACGAAATCCAATATACACATACACAAACACTGAGAGAGAGAGAGAGAGAGAGAGAGAGAGAGAGAGGAGAGAGAGAGAGAGAGAGAGAGAGAGAGAGAGAGAGAGAGAGAGAGAGAGAGAGAGAGAGAGAGAGAGAGAGAGAGAGAGAGAGAGAGAGAGAGAGAGAGAGAATCTTTATAATTTTTCAGAGAAGCCAATGGAGGAGTAAGTTCGAGGAAAGAATTATTTCAAAATTTTATCAATATCATTATTTTCAAAATTACCGTTATATATATATATATATATATATATATATATATATATATATATATATATAGAGTATATATATATATAGGTATATATATATATTATATATATATATATATATATATATATATATATATATATATATACTAAAACTACCTTTTAACGTGCTTTATCCCATAAGGGGTGTAACACGGGGAGACCACAGGAAATCGAACTTTAAGGCCGGATATCCCAAACCAGCACCACCAACGTGTTCGCAGTCGAGTTTTAATTCTTGCCCCCAGGTAGATAAAACTCCAACTGCTACGCGGAGGATTTGAACCAGCGTTCTCGTATGAGAGGCGGCGACTCAACCTCCTGCGCCACGAGGCGTTCTTATATATATATATATATATATATATATATATATATATATATATATATATATATATATATATATATATATATAAATGTATAAATAAATAAATAGCAGTAGCATATATATATATATATATATATATATATATATATATAAATAATATAGTATATATATATATATATATATATATATATATAACGAGGTCTCTTCTGAGTTGCATTTTTTACATCTGGGGTCAGTGTGTTTTGCTTTATAATTCGGATGTTTTGTATTTTAACGAATAATCTTTTAGCTTGGTGATTAATCTTTTCTTTGTGTTTAGGAACATCTTTTTCAGGAAATTGAGTAACGGAGGGAGAAAGATTGGGGGACATAGACGCAGGCCTCTTACGTGAGTTTGGTGAACTCATCGGGAGGGTATGGGACAGAGTGTCTTGGCAGGAAATGTTCTCCAAGCTTTGTATTGGATGAACCAACTTAATTTCATTGTTGGTTAATTGAAAACTAGTACTCGGAGTAGGGTTGTTGATGGCATTTTGAACTGGAGATTGGATCAAGGGCTGCTTTTGGACTATTTGAGAAGTCGGTAGTATAGGCAATGCAGGTGGGCAGGTTACAGTAACTGCTTGAGTTTCACTAGAATTTAGGGGAAGAGTTCTACTGGAATGGAGTTGTATCGGTGGATTAACACGCGGAGGCAGGGGCTGCTGCAATTGTGGCATACGATTGCCTCTGTCTTGTAGGATATTGTCTTTGAGCTGGTGTATGGCATCTCTCCTGCTAATTTTTGTGTGGTGCATAACTCCAAAACCTTCTGTTGAAACAGGAATGAGCAGGCATTTTAAAGAAGAGGCACTGTGGGTTCCTCCACAGTTTTTGCAGTGTGGTGTGCTTTCACAGGGAATGTGAAATTCTTCTCCGCAGACTGGACATATATCATGCGGTCCCCTACAGTATTTTTGGAGATGACCAAACCGCGAAATTTAAAGCAACGTCTAGGTCGGGGAATAAATGGGACCAATGTAACCCCAATTTTCACCTTTGAAGGTGGAAAAGAGGTACTAAAGGTCAACAGTAAACGAGGATTTGGGTATCAGGCGAATCCCGACAAGGGAGTGAAATCTGTAAACGTTTTGTAACGGAAATCATTTTGCTAGATTTCTTAAATGGCAGCAATAATATCTTCACTTTCTGTATATTCCAAAGAATAATAGTGCCTTGATGCCGTGCTCATTTCATCAGAAGTGGAAATAAGAGAGATGTTTCCGAGAGACGTTAAAGATGACAAGATGGAACTTGATTCCGGGTAGTAGCTTGAACGAGAAGGGACTCATTTTTAGCCTGACTGGGGAGTCTTCAACTCCTAAAGCTTTTTCAAGTGCATCGCTAAGGATAAATAATGGTCCTTTGCTCAGTAAGAGCTTTGGAGGTAGTAGATCGCAATAAGTAATATATCGGAATGAGTGTCAGCTGGCATTCCCGAGGGGAGTCGCATGGCGGAGTGTTAAATTTGAGAACGATTATGACGGGTGGAACTCTTTCGATTGCCCCAACTGCTTGGGCACCTGGGGAGTCGAGGGGTACCAGGCGATGATGAATCAATCTCTGAGGTTACACAGAGGACTTTCCAGGTGTGTAGAAGAAATAAAGCTGAAACACCTGCTGGTCTAGGAGTAGGAGGGACCGAGATGGGAACACGCCTTGATTTAACAGCGTATTATCTTTATAAGCCATTTTCACGGAAATTAAACCACAAACTTATCCTCTGCAATAAATGACCATTATAATAAAACAAATGAGACATAAAACTAATAACAGGATGTACCTAAAAAGCGTATATTTCATAAGGAAGGGTAGTCCTTCTTTCCCACAACAGGTCACAAACCAAAGACTCACACAACTTCCCGGACCCCACCTCCAGGGTAGGATGTGGATGTGGCCTCGGAAGAGCCTCCCGGAACTCTACGTCGGTTTACCCCCCGTGTACCGCACGGAACCTACATAACCACGCCAGAGCCCGAGATTATACACCAAAGTGCAGGACAGCCTCTTCCGCGGTTAACTCGAAAGTTCGGGTCCCCTTTAATTGGCTGCCCAGTCATGGGTGCACTAAAAGACCTGTTTTTCTCCTGCACCTCATGAAGTGTGAGGTGGACTGAGACCCATGTAAAAGAGGCACCGATAACCCAAGGCGTTGTGGATAGAAAAAAAGGAGGACAACTTTTAAAAAGTACGTAAAGGGACTGGGGAAAGAGTTTTTTTAGAAAGGCATAGAGAATTAGAAAAAAGATTAAAAGAATTCGTATGTGACAAATGCACATACTAATGCTGGGGCCGGAGGGACGCACGAAATCCCCCAAGTATTGGTTCTTGTCACTATGCTATGTTCCAGGTTATTCACCAAGAGCATAACACCGCAACAAGAATCAATACCCTTGCGGAATATATATATATATATATATATATATATATATATATATATATATATATATATATATATATATATATATATATATATATATATATATATATATATATATATATATATATATATATATATATATAGTTTTTATAATTATCCAATAAAATAATTATAACTTTAATACAATTAAATGTATGATTGTAAATAATTAATATAATTTAAAATTATAATTGGAAAATAATTATAAAATCCATATTTTTATTTCTAGTTTTCATTTAACCCGGAATTATTATTATTATTATTATTATTATTATTATTATTATTATTATTATTATTATTATTATTATTATTATTTAAACATAAACTGTTGAATATATTAATGTAAGTGAATCTACTATCTATTTGTCTATTTATCCTTCAAATATTATTATTATTATTATTATTATTATTATTATTATTATTATTATTATTATTATTATTATTATTATTATTATTATTTTGATTCTTCGAATAATGACTTTAAAACGTCTTTTTTGAATAATTAATTTCGTAATACAATAAAAATTAAAAGTTAAAACTTCTTGTGTGTACCCAAATAGCACACACACACACACACACACACTCATGCGCACACGCACTTGAACGAACAAATACACATATGTGATACATCACATATCTTTGCAACAGATGAACTGTTGCTTCACTCTATTATTATTTTTACTACTACTACTACTTTATTATTATTAATACTATCATTATTACATGACTCTTCCGAACCTCTTCAATCGCATAACCATTCCTTTGAGGAAGAGGAGGGCTCGTGTGACTCGTCGCTTTCCACGAGGTTCGCTTATTTCTTTGCCCAATTACGATGACTTCTAGACTTAAAACGATATACTTCATTCTTACATATATATAAAGATATAGTTATATATATATATATATATATATATATATATATATATATATATATATATATATATATATATATATATATATATATATATATATATATATATATATATATATATATAATCCAGAGTTCCAAGAAGTAAAACGTTTGAAATACAAGTTGTAAAAATTTAATTCTAATCAGATGAATAGTAAAAATGTTATATGCAATCAATTATATGAATTTTTCTTTTTTTTTTCTTTTTTTTGCAACTAAAAAAGAAAAATCGTAATAACTTTTTTATTATATATCCGATTAATACGAAACTTTCAGAGCATGCATAATTAGAAAGAACACACATATTGTCTTCAGATAATTGCACAACTTCTTACCATTACCAACTATTTGAAGGAGGCAAGCTTCTATTTTTAAGAATTTTTTTTTTTATAAAAGGAAAAAATTAGACGCCCCAGGCTCTCGTGGACCCAGCCTTTCTGATTTGTAACGCCCAACGTTATAATATATATATATATTATATATATATATATTAGGTTTATATAACTTTATTTATATATATTTTTATATATATATATATATATATATATATATATATATATATATATATATATATTTATATATATAATATATATAATATATTATTATTATATATATGTATATATATATTTTATATATATTATTATTATATATAGTATATATATAAAGATATATATTATATATATATATATATATATATATATATATATATATATATATATATATAAACATATATCTACATATATATATATATATATATATATATATATATATATTCGATAATAATAATAATAATAATAATAATAATAATAATAATAATAATAATAATAATAATAATAATAATAATAATAATAATAATAATAATAATGCCAATACTAATAATAATAATAATAATAATAATAATAATAATAATAATAATAATAATAATAATAAATAATAATAATAATAATGAGGGAAAACATCGCCAGCATAACTGAAAGCGACATATAAAATATTTTTACCTGGAAAATCGTCAATGAATAATTAAATCCATCATTACCTGTGCGGCGTAACCCGCATAGTTCCCTTTTAAAAAAAAAAAAAAAAAAATCATGAAGGTTTGCGTCATATTCAGAGGATACGTAAACAGTCACACATGTAAGCATACGAGATTACACACACACACAAAAAAAAAACAGTCATACTAAGAAGTGAATGGGAAATAAATTCTATTGGTGAAAAAAAAAACGATAAAAAAACGTTATTAAATTTACCTAAATTAGAATATTTTAATTTTACCGAAAATCAAGACTTGGGTTATTCGTTTCTTATTAAAAAATTCGTCTAAGTTAACGAGAACTCAAA
>JABUQX010002534.1:7500-45000 GCA_015478945.1 Trachelipus rathkii | reverse complement strand
TGTCCTCATGTAGAGGACCCCTTATAGCGCACTAAAAACTTAGGTCCCTCAATATTCCGCCAAGGATTTAATTGCTCCAGCCAACTTCCCATACCATTCACAACTGTCCTACTACACCCTGCATCATCCGTTGCTTCTTTTCATCCAAATATTTATATATATTATATATATAATATAAATTATATATATATATATATTATTATATATATATATATATCATATATATATTATAGTATATATATATATATTAACTATAATAGTATATATATATATATTATATATATATAATATACTATATATATATAATATATATATATTATTATATTCCGAAAATATTTAAACCCAAGACACTTGTTCCAGTTGCTCACCATCCAAACATACTTCTCACCCGAGGACGGACTGTCCTCGCTCACAAACAATAACCTTACTCTTTATCTACCGTTTTACTGTATATATATATACCTTATATATAGTAATATATTATAGATATATATATATATATATATATAGTATATAATTTTATATATATATTATATATATTAATATATATATATATATATACTATTATTTAGTTCGAAATTTGTGAGCATCATTTGAATGACAAGGAGGGCATAAAAATCTGTCCCTTTCCAACAGATGGCCAACCAAGAAATAGAAAAAAAGGAGCGAATTAAAATCATTCAAAAAGGTCTGTGTTGTAATTCTCGTCTCTCTCTAAGGTCTTTTCGAGCTTAATTCGTGCGTCTAACATGGAACCACCGGGGCTTAAGAGTGGGGATTCACTCGGGGATACCCGATGTACGGTATATAAGATATATATTATAATATATATATAATATTTATATATATATATATATTTATATTATATTATTATATATCTATATTACTATATACTATATATATATATTATATATATATAGATAATATTAATGTGTGTGTGTGCGTGTCTGGTTGCCGAGAGAGAGAGTGACGAGGAAGAGGAGAGCGAGAGGAGAGAGAGAGGGATGAGAGAGAGAGATGAAGGAGAGGAGAGAGATGGAAGAGAGAGAGGTGGATGTGGGTGTGGTGGCAAGTCACGGGCCTCGTGGTCGTTGCGGTGGTTGTTGGTGTGGTCGCATGCCACACGGACCTCCGCGCAGCGATTGCATATCTTTATTCTGGACATTATTGTGTTGGCTGTGTGTGTGTGTTTGAAAGAAATGAAAGGACGCATATGAAGTACGAGAGTCTAATATTTAATTATTCCTTCCTAAAATTCACCTGGCTATTTTGATAAGTTTATTAAAGTTGCGTATATAGAAGCTTTTCCCTCATGATAAAATTCCCTCCATCTCCCTCCCGGGCCTCGTTTCAATAGTAGGCAAACTCTCTTCTTGACTGCCTTCTCAGTGTCCTACCCCGGACTACCCTCCTACCTCTCTCTCATCTACTATACAGCGGTACTCTCATTCTTGTCCGTCTCTACCTCTTCTTCTCCCTTAGAACTTTCCTCTCTGCGCCATCTAATTCTTCGCTTCGCTCTCTCTCTCTCTCTCTCTACCTTACTTCCTTTCTCCACTTCACCGCTTACTCCTCTGTCCTCCTGCTGCGTCCTTTCCTGCCCAGTTCCCTCTCGCTCAATCCTCGTCCATCTGCATACTGCTCTCTCTCTCTCCTCTCCTCCTCCTCTCCCTCTCTCTCTCTCTTTCCTCTCTCTGCTTGCAGCATGCCAAGATTTATTGAAAGAATAACCATTTGTTGTTCATTTTCTTCAATTTCTACTGAGCGATTGCACTCCAGGAAAAATTGTAGAGCTGATTCAAGTCATAAAGGATGGATGGCCATATGATTAACAGTGCTACTTCTACCTATATATATATTATATACCTATTATATTACTGTAATCCGTAAAAAGGAGTAGTTTAAGTATTAAGCCAGGTGCGTATATATTAATATAATATATATATATATTAATATAAATATAATAATATATATAAAGAAAAGCGTTAAGAATGTATAAAATCTCGAGATTAATAGTCTCCGTACCCCTTCCCGAAAAACTGCCGCCAAACCACAAGCCTCATCCAATCATGACATACCAACTTCACCTGATTTTTAATGTTACATATCCGACTAATCTCTACACATTACATACCCTAGGGAATAATAAATATATTAGCTATAATCAAAGATATAAGTCAAATAACTCAGATAACCTTAAATAACCTTTTCCTGTTGTAATAATAGAAATTTGAAATTAATAGGTAATAGTTTCTGAATACATCAATAATAATAATAATTCCAGAAGCATGCGTTTAAACTGATGTAACCCGAGGTTTTTTCGGGAAAATGTATTATTCGTTTAAACCTTTATATATTTATAGTAAAGACGCCCGCATAGCTGAACATCTCCTCCTTCCTCCCTATGCGACTTGCGTATGTGCCGATGATAAAAAATTCCAAAAGTACCAACCATCAAAACCTCTGTCCAGTCTGGGTCCCGGACTATTCCCCGGAGCATTTAAAGATGTAGTGGATCGCCCTATTAAAAAACAGCAACCCAAGAAGAGCAGGACCAAAAGGGTGATGGTTGCTTCACTGATTGCATGTGATTGCGTCACGGTGCTATTATCCACTATGCTCTTCATACCACACTTAAAGATGACTTATATGTTTTAACCTTATATATCTGTTCAGTTGTGAGGCTTTTTGTGCCTAATCAAGTACATTACTGGATAAAAGGTATAGCTTTAATATTTTGTCTCTAGTTTACCTTGCGTAGCACTGACTCTGAAGGAAAATAACTATCTTTATCTTTACGCATTTATATATACTATATGCTCGTTAATTATTAATATGATTAATATAAACGTTTCATTCATAGAGAAGTACACGTAACTGAATTATCAGTCGATACGTATGCCAGTATATGGTCGTAGTAAAGTTGGCACTAAATGCTGTTACACGTTGAAAGATGATCATGCATGAGCGTCCAATCCGTTCGCCAGTGTTATCCACATAAGGTGACTTGGAGCAGCAAAGTCGGCCGCCTCTCTAGGGTACCTCATGATAGCTGGTTATGTGTCAAAATAACCGCAGGAGGAATGTCATGGGCATGGATGGCCGTGTGCCGAACGAAAGATAAGAAACAGCTACCGTATAACCTGCTAACCCGCAGATACCTCAGCCACCTGCGGTCTAATTGATTCCCATGGTCTCACATAGTTGCTGATACGTCCTCGTAAAACCAGACCTATGCGGCAACCGTTTTGTTTTCGACAGCTGGATATGCACACTGTATATGCACGCACGCCTGCACTATATGTATTTAACGTCACACAATCCAGCCGTATTTAAGTACACAATGATCGTCGTACTTCTCTTGCTGGTGAATACTGTGGTTGCGATGGGCATCGAAGAACGTACTGAATTATTATGAATACACGCAATATTTACGACACCGGCAATATTAAGACAGATGTGACCGGTGGAGACGTTATACTTGTATGTTTTAGTTTAAACTAACCCGGCGATAAGTTATCGACTTGACTTCATTAGGGGAGGCTTACAATTTCGTCTGAACTGTCGTTTACGTCACACACCACCTTATATTACTCAGCACACCAGCCTATATATATCGCGATTCTCGTAGGTGTTAGGATTTGTGCCGGTTTTTGTCGCAATATTTGACCTTATACAGTTGACCTTGGATAGTAGCTGTATCTCACGGTAACGAAACGTTAATGAGCATACATGTATGAGAGTTATATGCTCCTACTTTCTATCAATAGTACCCGTATATTGAAAATGACCGCCGTTTTCATTCTGGGACATTCATATCTATATATATATATTTTATATATATATATATATTATATATAATAAATAGTATATATATATATAGTATATATATTATATATTATATATATATATATATATATATATATATATATATATATATAGTAATATATATATATATATAAATATATGATAATATATATATATAAATATATATATATATATATATATATATATATATATATATATATTATACTATATATGTATATATATATATAATATATATATTATATATATATATATATATATATATATATAATGTATTACTAAATATATTATACTATATATATTATATATATATATATATAATCATTATAGTATATATATATATATATATATATTAATACAGATAATATAAGAATACAATATTAATATAAATAATAATGACTATTATAATAATAATTAATATAATAAATTAATAATAAAAATAATATAATAACTAATAATAATAATAATAATAATCAATAATAATAATAATAATGAATAATAAGATAATAATAATAATAATCTGAAACTAATAATAAGAATAAAATAATAATCAATAAGAATAATAACAATACAATTCAATGAATTGAATAATAATAATCAATAATAATAATATGGGAATATTTCCAATCTTATTTTATACTAAGTTAAAAATTAAATTACTTTTTTTAATATACAATAAAAAGAATTAATAATAATAAATAATAATAATAAATAAATAGCATACAATAATTATAGATAATTATAATAATAATAATGAATAATGAATAAGATAATAATAATAATAATAATTAATAATATATTAAGAAGAATGATATAATAATAATGTAGAATAAGAATTTATAATAATGAAAATAATAATATAATAAATTAATAATAATAATAACACTAATAATAGGGAATTAAAAGCATATGTTATACTTCTAATGAAATACAATATTAACAAATGAAAATTCTATAAAGGAAGGCTGTTAAATATTATCATATCGAACGAAAGAAAATACAAAAAAAAAAATCATATAATAAAAAATAAGTAAAAAAAAATAAAAAGAATTAAAAATTAAAATAAAAGAAAAAGCTATTGAATAAAAACATTTACAAAAGCACAGAAGAAAATATATATTTTGCCAACTACAGACGAAAGTCTTAAAATAGACAAGTAAAAGAACAGAGTCTATTGGGTGAACTGTTAACACTCGTTAAAATCAGTCTTAAAAAAATTGAAAAATAGAAGCCTTGAGAGAGAAAAGGGAGATAGACGCTCATTCGACCGGAAAACTTGGGTACTTTAAAAACTATTGAGGTAAGAAAATAGTGTGAGATCGTGAGAGAAAAAGAAAAATGACAGTGAGTAAGGGAAAGAATGAGAGATATATAATGATAGTGATATATATATATATATATATATATTATATTATATATATATATCATATGACTATATATATATATATATATATATATATATATATATATATATAATTATATATATATATATATATATAGTATAATTAATATATTATATATTATATATATACTATATTAGAGAGAGAGAGATTTAGAGAGAGAGAGGTGACTGAGGAGAGAGAGAGAGAAGAGAAGTGGAACTAGGGATTACGATGGGAGAGAGAGAGAGAGATGGGGACACCAACCACGGCAGACAGCAAGCCGGGAGGAGAGAGGAAGTTGGAAAAGAGATTTACGAATGGAGAGAGAGGAGACGAGAGGAGAGACGAGAGAGAGAGAGAGAGATGAGATAGAGAAGAGCGAGAGAGGAGAGAGAGAGAGAGAGAGAGAGAGAGAGAGAGGGAGAAGAGAGCGAAGACGAGAGAGAGTTTAATGAAAAGTTGTGGAAAGAGATTACGGATGTAGATATAGAACTAGATATAGTATATAGATAGAGTATATATATTATAATAGATATATACGTATAGAGGTATATAGATAAATAGAGAGATAGATAGAGAGATATAGAGTATAGAGAGAGAGTATGAAGACTATATAATGATAGATGATTATATAGTACACCGAGGTATATATATATAGTAATATATATATATAAGAGTATAATATATATTATATATATAGTAAGAGATAAGAATTATGATATAATATATATATATATAAGAGTTATAGAAAATATACGATATATATATTCAGATAAGAGAGAGAGTATATATAATAATTAATATATACACCTATATAATATATATAATATAGATGAACTGAATAGTAGAGATATATTTATGAGAGATGATGAGAGATATAGTATATATACTTATATATAAATAATATATATTATATATAGATAGATCAGAATATATATAATATATACTAGGAATATATTGATAAGATATAGAGGTATATTATAATATATATATATATATATATAGAGTAAGAAGATATTAGTATTAGATATCAAGTTTTAATATAGATGATATAATATATATATGATAGAGATATAGATATATGATATTAGTAAATATATATAATATATATATATCTACAACCCTGGTAAGATAGAGATATATAGTTAAATTTTAATAATGAAAAGGTTGAGAAAGATATAATAATAATAAGATTTACGATGAGAGAGAGAGAGAAGATAGAGAGAGGAGAGAGAGAAGATGAATGAGAGTAAGAGATAGAATGAGATGAATAGTAAGAGAGAATGAAGATAGAGATTGATAGATGACGAGAGAATATAATCGAGAGTAGAGATTTTTTTAGTATAGAGTAATATATATGTAGATATAGAGAGTTAGATAAGTGAGAGAGTACGTTATAGAGAGAAGATATATACTAGACGATAAGAAGGAGATGATGAGATAGATAAGGAGAGGGAATATATGTTCAAAGAGTATGCGGTATTATTAAGTTTTGAACTCCCACACTCCGGAGGGACATCAAATGAAAACGAAAAATTTCATGATAGCTGAATTTATTAGGTTTAAAATATAAAGGGGGGAAATTTTTGAAAAAGTTGATTAAATTAGAGTAATTTAAATAAATTACTAAAATTATATTATAATATGTAATATTATAATATATATATTTATTATATTTAATATTATAGTTAATATAATAATATATATATTTATATATGATATATTATATATTATTAATATATATATATACTATATATATATTAAATATATTTAATATATAATATTATATAATATTAATTTTATATATTATTATTAATATCATATAATATAAAAGAAAAGATATATTTATATTATATATATATATAATATATACATATTATATATATATAATAACTATATATATATATATATATATATATATATTATATATATATATATATTAATATATATAATATATAATATTATAAAATATAAATAATTATATTATATTATAATTAATATATTGATTTTTATATTATTTTATTATTTAATTATAATTATTTATTATTATAATTTAGGATAGTATTATTGTTTTAATAAATAATATTATAACTATTATACTTATAGAATTTAAATTATTTTAAAAATTATGGGAATAATAATTTATAAATAATTAAATTAATACTATTGATCGGAATAATATAATACAAATATATAATACATAAATTAGATATATAAATTTATAAATATAAATAATATAATATATAAATAATAATTATACTATAATAATATAATAATATAATTACAATTAATTATATATATATAAAATAAATACCGTAACAAGTAATTTTTATTGAATTTAATCATAATTAAATCAATATTAAAAGTTAATTATTAAAATTATACATACATATTAACTTATTTAATATTATTAGAATATTATAGAATTATTAATTTTAATATATAATTATTATTAATATTATTACATAATATTATTATTATATATATTATAATAATTTTTATAATTATATTTAATTATATATAATAATAATTATATTATATATTCACTCAATTAGTAAATTACAGACCTATTATTTAAGTCATATATTTATTATATATATTATATATATATATATATTAATCATATACTTATATATATATATTATATCGTCTCTATTGACCACTTATACCTACATTTATATCTCATTTGTAATATAATAATATTTTATATTGATTGAATACAATTTTAAACAAATATCCTAAATATCCATCATATATATAATAATTATTATATATATATATATATTAATAATAATATACATATTTATTATATATATTTAATTAATATAAATATTATTATATATATATATAAAAATAAAACTGTTCTAATAAATTAAACCTAAAATAAATTATATTTAATAACCAATATAAATGATTTAAATTAAAATTATATATAACTTAAATTAAATTTATATATTTTGATGTAAATAAAAATTTGGATATTTATATAAATAAATAGATTAATATATAAAAAAATTAATTCAATATTTAATAATAATAATTTAATAATCATAAAAATAATAAATATATAATTAATAAAATGGTCCCTACTCAATAAAATTAAAAATTACCCTTATATTATTATTTATTATTTATATATATATTAATATATTAATATTATATATTAATATTATTATTATATTCATAATATTATTATTAATATTATATATTAATTATTTTATATATATACCCTATACAATTAGTTACAATAAATATGCCCATATAGGTTTGCGGAATTTAATAAATAAGTAATTAATATATATTATATATATTAATATATATATTATAATAATTATTAATATATTTTATATTAATATTATATTATAATTATAATATATATTAATATATGATTATAATTATATATATATATACTAATATAGTATATATATATATATTTATATTATTTAATAGTATATTTTAATATTATAATATATATAATTATATATATAATATATATATATATATTAATTATTATTATATATATATATATATATATATATATATATATATATTAACTAATAAATAATTCATAATTAAATATTTAATAATATAATATATAATATATGAAGTTATTAATATATATATATATAAAATTATATATAATAATTAATATAATAATATATATATATATATATATATATATATATCAAACAAATTATAAAAGATTACTTAGGTAATAAAAATAAAATATAAATAAAATATACATACATAGAATTCACGTAAGATAAGATAAAATTCACGGTATTCTTATCAAGTACGGTCAATCCCCAAGAGTGCAACCAAAATATATATCTATACGATAAAAAGACCAATTAAACATAAAAATATAATAATCAAAAAACAATTAAATTTTTTTCATCTTCTTAAATCATATGAATAATTAATAATAAAAATATTAGAGGTCGATATATTTTAGCCACGCCCAAATTTATAACTTTACCCTTAAAAGCCTAGTTGTTTGGGTACTTTGACCTCTCGAATATAATATTTGGCTTATATGATTTCCGCCTTTATTAAGGCAACATATACAGTGGATACTAGGGTATTGTCGTTATAATATATTAGCACCGGTTAATTATTAGATGTTGCTAGCAATCGCTCAACTCTTACACGCACCGCAATCAGGGTAAGCCACAACCATTTCGCATCCCCGCGTCGCGTCTTCGGCACCATCGCCACCGGTATCCGAAATACTGTCTCATTACGCCACATTAGGCACCAGGATTACTCTTCTACATTTATATATAAATTGCACCGCATCGTTTACACTAGGATAATTGTGTTGTGCAGTACATACTTACAGTACAGCATACCGCTCACGAAAATGTGACGCACCACGCTACACGCCACTCACGCACCTGGTCCAATCTAGGCCAAATCTAGGTGTATTAGATATTATCTCATCATTATCGGTGCGTGACTGTGATAGAGAATTCTTGTTGATTATAGGTCACAGAGTTGACATCCTATAAAATATAATTAGAGTAATGATGGAGTAATGATTAGATGGTATCAAAGGGAAAAATATTAAAATAATTAAAGGGTTTCTTTTCTAAATATCGTGTTAATTTAACATTAACTTATCTTAAATATATGATTATCTTCATTAACCCAATTATAGATAGCGCCGCAATAACATTTTGATATTTAATTATACTCATTATTAAATAGAATTTATGAAGAAACTCTGTTTTATAATCAGAGTTTAGGTTATTGTGTTATTGCGAATTTCATTGCGATACTCAATTCTTTTATAATGTATATTTGTGTAATTAAGTTATTATACATATAGGCACTGCTTCAATTCATACCTATGTATTTTCTTTTGCTGAATAACCTAAACATGATAATAAAATAATTCACTAAATATATACCATAAACTCTATAAAACTAAATGTGAAGATGAATCTATACATTAGAGTTAATATATATATATAATTAAGTTTATATTACACATTATTTTACCTTATTTCGTACCAATTACATTGTAACTTCAAAGCAACATTAAAACAAAAATGCAAGCCACCACCACACACACACACAACCTACACACACACCGTACATAATTATATATATAATTATATTATTTAATATAATATTATAGAATATAAATATTATATTACTATATATATATTTATAAATATATATTAATATTGATATATTAATATATTATATATATATAATAATATATATATATATATTAATATTAATTAATAATATATATATATTAGATATTTAATATATTAATATATATATATATATAATATATTATATTATAGGACAGTTATTATAAGTTGTGTATGTACATTACCTCCTCATTTAAAACCTTTATAGGTAGAAGAAAGAGACTATATATATAGAGGATATAACGTGTTTTGGTTACGGAAGTTGAGGGGGTTTTTTTAGTTTGCTGGTTTTTTGATAGGTTTTTAGGTTAGGTTTACACCTCTAAAAAACCGAATTTATGTACTGAAGTGTTACGTCTATAATTTTTATATTTATTAATCGCCTCAAGAATTAAAGCTCGACTGTGGAATTATGATTTTTCGTCATAATATTTTTCCTATGGATTAAGTCATACTCATATCTCCTAATTTTTTATTACAAAATAGAGCCTAGATATTAAGAGATAGTATTTATTATATAGATGTAACTGAAAAAATCAATACGATCTAAAAATGTATATATTTATTCGTTGGGTGTAATATAGAAATTTTGGATACCTTTAGAGCTCCTAATCTCTTATAACTTGCTACTCAATAACAAATTCGTATACTCTCCTCAAGAATTAAATAAATAATTTGATATAATATAAATATATTAAGATATATATATATATAATAAATATAATATATAATATATAGTATAATATATATATAATATAATTAAAAAATAATATATAATAATATAGATAAAATATATTTAATTAATAATAACTAAATTATGGTCAAGTTGATAAGTATATAATTTAATAAAATATATAATATACTAATTATCAATATAATTATATAATAATTATGTCAATATATCTATATAATTATAATTAATATATGATATAATATTAATTATATTATGATATAAATTATCGAAATTGATAATATAGAAATCAAAATATAAAAGGAGAATTTTGAAATTTATTATTTTTTATTATAATTACAGCAGCACCTCACAAAATATGTATTAAATCACTTAATTTAATATATTGTTATTAGTGACAACTGATAATATAGTAGCAAACTAGCAATGGTATGTGTTTTATCATTGAGTTGAGTATAGTTGTTCGCTCGTATTTTGGTGGGTGATAAATTCACTCCAACTTGCAAAAAACAAAATAACAAACAATAAAAAGTCATACATAAATATAATAATGTGAGTGTAGTGATGTATAATATTGATAATGTGGGTAGTGGTAAATATACGTATATATAATATGTGATGTGTAGAATGTGTGTTTAGTGTGTTAGTGTTTTTAATATAATGTAGTGATGTATATTATATATTAACTTGATATAGGGATAAAAATAAAATACGTTTACACTATAGAATTATAGTACTTACCCATGATCATAAAATCATTATTTTTTTATATTAAATCATAATTATATTAAATATAACTAACTTCCTCCAATAATAAGGGTACCATTTTAAAAATTAAAAAAGTTAAACACTCGGAATCTTATTTTATATTAATAAATATAGGTGACCAGAAATTATTTATAAGAGTACTCACTTTATTTGTTAAATAATAATGACGAATACTTCAATACAAATACTAAAGAGTGTATAAAAATTAACAGTCTCACTACTTATTTATGATAAAAACTGATACGTATAATCTCACTTAACTATAGTGCCTGGGCCACGTCAAAACATATGTACCATATACGTTTAAACTCTGACTGAAATTAAGTTGGTTGTCTAGAATTGTAGGGTTCTCACCATGCTTGGGAATGGGTAAGATATATGCTGTCAGTCAGATTATATTATATAAAGAGTGGAGAAACGCAGAATCAGTGACATGGAGATGACATCTCATTTGGTACGAGATAACCTCAGGCCAAGGTGCTTCATTCTTGCAAAGGCGTAGGGCCTCTTGTAATCCCACCCTCGTGAACAATCGATTGTATAAAGGATCCTCTCTAAGAGGAACAGAAAAGTTAGAGGACTGTGCGGTCGGGGTTCGATCGGAAAGGTTCTAGATACCGAGAATCGCTACAAGAAGTAGAAAATGGTATCTCAACTCATCATTAATTATGCTTGGAGCGGAAATGATGTCACACGGTTGTGGGCCTTAGCTGATAATCGTAGGAGGTTCCCTGAAGTGCTTGGGAGAAATTTTAGGCACAACTCCATACACTGAAGATCATGGCGTAGAAGAGTTGACCGTGGAAACGTAAGTTCTAAAATACTATTTCCCAGTGCTTTTGTTTATGCAACGAGACCGAGCAGCAGCAGCTTTAAAGAGGATCAAATTAGACTGTGTTGGTGTACCCTTGTACGACCTATAAAGTTCACGCTTTGCACGGTTAGTCCGAGCGCAATCTGCGGTGTAGCAGAACGAGGACACGCAGAATAGCGAAGTATATGGGTCTCTGCTGCCTCCAATCCAACATCCGCAAAATAAGTGAATGCATCCACAGGGAAAGGAAAGACGTCTGTGGCCGGAAGACATTGGATTTAAGTCGCCCTTCGGAGGAGAACCAATCATCCCTGTCATATCGCCAGCTGGTATAGGGCGTTTGTGGAAGATCAGAGCAAGGATATATACTTATTATTTGGTAATGGTCATTCCACAAAGGTAAGGTGACCTGTCCCATCAGAATCTGTCAATGTTCGATAGAGAGTACAATGAGATGTCAACACAGGGGGAAGTACGTTTGTCGAAACGTTCGAACGTTGGTAAGCATGTGTTGAGACATCCAATATATATATAAGCTCTGTAAAATACCCAATAGCCAATCTGCATTTGGTAACGAAACGAAGTCACCCAGCATGGGTGGCGAATATTGAAATCCCCTAACACCAACAAGGGTGGAGACAGGTTTCGAAACAGTCCTAAAAGATCCTTCTTCGTGTAGTTGCAGCTAGGGGCAAGGTATACAGAGCACAACATAAACGGGAAGTCGAGGTGAACACGAGCAACTATCGAGTGTAAATGAGTAGGGATAGAGATATGGGTGAATGGGACCAATTCATAATACGGAATCGCCGCACAGCCCCTCCCCCTAATTTTGGGAAACGAGAGGCAACCTGTATCTGGATGGTTGCATAAAATGGACGGGTTCCACAGTTGCAGCTCTTGGAGTATACATTTCAATAAGTCTACCAAATTCTTCGAAATTTGGGTAGCAGTCTGCAGTGAGGTCTGTAACAATTGTTGCTATGCGGTTGGCGTCGCTTTCTTTTTAGAAGTATGCGAAAGTCCGGGGGAAGAGGAAAATCATGGAAAATTGGCACTGTAGGTTTTTACTCTAAGATAGAGAATGGTTGCTCCTCTCACTGCGGGAGGCCCCGTTAAATAATCTTCCACAACAGCAGGATTGGAACCTAACGTTGGAGGAGTAGACAACAGTGCCAGAGACTGAGAAGTCCGACTCTCAACAGTGGCAGACAGTGGAACCCTCAGCATCGTCCCAGACGGGCGTGGGTATCTCAGGTGTGTCAGGCCGCTGAAGACTCGTCTCGATTTGAGAAAGAGTCCCAACTGGGTTGTTAGGAGGAAGATCAATCCGATGATTAATTGAGGGGTCTTGAAGCGCATCCCCACGAAGCTTAGCGTCTTGGTGGGTTTGCCCAGATAAGCCGAGTCAAATGAGAAAACAGTCATCCCTCCCCACCCCGATGGCTCCGAACTTCCCCTGAACAACACCCCGGGCAGAGGGACTGTCTCGGTCTCATGGTGAATGAGCACACGAGGGGAAGTGGTCAAACTCGTACCCACTGTCCTAGGGTATGGAACCTGGATCCTGAGTTGAGGAACATCAGAAGTAGAGTTGGTGGTAACGTTCTTTGGGATGTCAGAATGTCTCGGAATAGCTTAAATAAGTAACTACAGAGACGGATACAGAAGTGAGGTATGTAAAACTATCAGGGATAACTGAGATCGACGGATAACTTTCCACTGTGACAATAACATAGTGTTTCGAGCGACGGGCACTTTTGGGCAAAGCACTGTGAGACCCAGTCAGTTGAGTAGAAAGTGTGGATTTTAAGAAATCTGTCGCCCGATATTGAAAAATAGTGACATCTCACAGGAGGAGACGCGACGTGTAAAAGAGAGCGCTCAAAACTAGGAAAGGAATGTCCTAGCTGTTTCCCAGGGGATACTGGAGCCAAACGTTTTCATTAAAGATTTGTTAGAGGGGAGTCACCATTGAGTAATAACGAAGGGGACACTTCAATTGCTGAGGAAGAATCCGGAATTGATGGAGAGCATGCATCACTGGATGGGGCATGAATTTCAGATGAGCTCACATCATAAGCTATGGATGTATGAACTATAGATTTTTGATGAGTGACAGTACTGATCGTGTCGGGAGAATGGAGAGGGTGGGCAGTTTGACTGCAGGGTAGAAATGTCTGTACCGGTAGTGGTTACGGTATCCGATCTGGGGTGCGGCGAATTTTGTAATACATGAGGCACAGCTGGCTCACGAGGGCGATAGATACAGGGCTTGTCGCAGCAACGCAACAAGGGAAAGAGGTGGTTGTGAAAAATTTTCCTTAGCGCGACGAGTTGAATGTATCGTGCACTACTAAAGATCTCCCATTCCAAAAGAGAAGAGAGAGTGCGTATTATGACATTTATTATGCGATCCCATGCAATTCGGGGGCAAGGCGGGTTCTCGAATGATGTTGTGGAGTGTCACCACACCTCGCCACAGATAAACTGGGGAGATTCTGCAATATTTTTGGGATGGCTAAATTTGTAACATTGAAACATTTCGGGTGCAGGATGTATGGCGCGAACTGTGTGACGGTAAACCAAAATTTTCACCCTGCGTAGCGAGTAAAATACCACTAAAAGTGAGGAATCGGTGGTTGAAACGCTTTGACACACTTCCATATCCAATCAATCAAAATCTCGCCTCCATTCTTGATCATTTCACCAGTAATTATTCAATTTATACCTACAGATTTACCATTCTTAAACTTTCTCACTCTACCTATTATCTCCTCCCTACTATTAAGAGTAGGAACAACGAATATAACATAATAGAGGACTCTGTTATCAAAGATGTCAGTGAGGAAAAGGATTTAGGTGGATTAACTAATAAGGATTTAAAGTTTGCGAAACAATGTGCTGAAGCTGTTAAGAAAGTTAATAAAGTTTTAGGTTTTACTGCCAAAAACTTCGAATATAAATCTAAAAATATAATCCTACGTTAGTTAGACTTCATCTGGAATACGCAATACAATTTCGGAGTCCATACTTCAAAAAAGGACATAGAAAAATTGAAAGAATTCAAAGAAGGGCAACCAAATTAAAACCGGAATTGAAAGGTAAGTCATACGTATAAAGACTACGTGAATTAGATATCCATTCTTTATTGACAAGAAGATTAAGAGGAAAATTAATAGTTTTCAAAATACTAAAAAAAATTGACAAAATCGATTACAGGCAATTCTTTAGATACGATTGTAATGATGTTCCACGAAATAATGGGCATAAACTTTCTCACAAACGATTTCAAACCAATATAGCAAAGAATTTCTTCACTTACGATATAATTGGGAAGTGAAATAGCCTTTCTTATGAAATAGTGAACAGCGGCAACATCGATTCACTCAAGAAAAGGTTAGATGTACACCTTTAAGGAAATTCGTCTTTGAATTTCAATTCAATTTCAAAGAATTTCTTCACTTACGATGTAATTGGGAAATGGAATATCCTTTCTTATGAAATAGTGAAAAAATGCAAAATCGATTCATTCAAGAAAAGATTAGATATACACCTTTCAGGAAATTGGTCATTGAATTTCAATTCAATTCGATTTTTACTTTTTCAAAACACTAGAATTAGTAGTGAGCTAGGAATGGTAAAATCAAACTAGAACTTTTGAAATAATTTAGTAAATGTTAAAAATACATGCTACATCTTAAAAAGAAATCAGGAGCCGAACTTATAATAGCTTTGATGTTCGCCGCTTAGAGTGTATCCGTTCTAAGACTGTGTTCTTTTCAATCACACTTAGTAGGAGAAAGAATCCAAAAACAAACTTTCACAAACTTATAGCCTATGATGTTTGCAACATATCTGTTTTAAGACAGTGGACATATCTAACACAATAAATAAGCAAAAATTATTTGCGAGTTGTTTAAGAGATTTGTGGGTTTTGTGAGTTTTGGTTTTTGATGGATTCGTGTGTACGTGGTTGGGAGTTGTTTGAGTTTTTCAACGTGTATAACTTTTTGAAACTCTGAAATTTTTTTATTATGGAGTGTTATTATCAGAAAAGTTCTGGAAAATTATTTAGAGGAATGTTTTCGTTAGGTTGTGATGTGGGTGTTTAGCGGATTAATGCGAGTTTAGGATAATGTGATTGAGCAGTATTCTGTGAATTGCGTTGTTGATTAGTTTCTATTTCTATTTCTATTTGGGGATATATTGGTTTGCCAACCTTTTGAATTGAAGTAGTGAGGTTTTGGATAGCTTTGTTAAGGGTGGAGGTGTTTGTGATGTTTAGAGGGGGTAAGTTGTTTTCTATGTGATCAGTGAATTTTTCCCAGTCAGCTTTTTTGTAATTTGATATGCTTTTCTTGTAAGGGGAGTGCGTTTTAATGGAGTTTTGATATGTTAAGGTGATAGGGAGGGTGTCAGAAGTATAGGTCGTAGAGTAGACCAGAGTAATTTTGCGTGAGGCTAGAGATTAAGTCTGAGGAAGTGTAAGTTTGATTAGTTTGGAGAGGAATTCTAGAATGGAATTTTGGGTTGTTGAGAATGTTTAGATTTTCAAGGTTTGATAGGATATGGCTACCTCTGGGGTTGGCAATTTGGGCGTTGTATCATGATGGGTGAAGAGCGTTGAGGTCATCTCCCATTATTAAATTTGGGAGGTTTGAGAAGTGGGAGAAATGTGATTTATAGTGGTTGAGGCTGTGTGGCGAAGTGTGGTGCGGAATGTACATGTTTATTAGATTGTGTGAATTTTTGTTTATCATTATTTTGAAAGATTGTATTTTTGTAATGTCTTTTAGAAGTGTTGCAGAGTGTGAGGTGGTGTTTATGTAGGGAAGTGAGTTATGAATGAGGATTAGTAGGGACTAATTTTTTGGAGTTTGAGGTGAGTGAATAGTGTCATATCCATAAAATTTTAAATCTGGGAGATTTTCAGGCACATGAGCTCCTTGGATCATTGCTAAATCATAAGAAAATTTGTATACTGTGGTGTTTCAGGAAAATTTACCTTTCTTTGCTTTTCTTGTGAATCCCATTTATATTGATTTGTAGTATGTTTAAGTTGTGTTCTTATTTCTTTGAGGGGGGGGGGTTTGATTATTGTTGGTGGTGTACAGACTTGGCAGATCCAGTTGTGTTGTGATGAAGGGTGAGCAGTGTTTGTGTATCCACTGCATGCATTGATTACAACGGATAGAATTTCGAGTTATGGCTTTGCCTCATATTGGACATATCCAAGCTCCTGGTCCCGGGTTACTCTCTATATCCCCGGTTTTTAGCAGAAGAACTGAGGCATGTGACGGGAAGAATGCCCCAGGCTGAGAAAATAGGAGAAATAAAGTATATTAAAGACAGAGTCCTGAAAGATCCATGGAGGGTTAATTCGGACGAGGCGGCGGCGCAAAAGTCGCTGCAGAGACCACACATATTTCTGCGCGGGGGTGGGGGGGGAGAGGGCTTTGAAGATCTTATATATATATATATATATATATATATATATATATATATATATATATATTACTATTATAATATATATATATATATATATATATATTACTATATATATATATATATTAATATATATATATATATATATATATATATATATATATATACATATATATATATATATATATATATATATATATTTATTTTGTTATGGATGGGGTTATGAAAGAATTAGAGGTGGGATGGCAGGAAATGGTGTTAGAATGGTGGAGAATGAGTTGAGTGGGTGCCCCTACCTATAATATGCAAATATTTGGTTCTGTGCTGCCGGAATCTGAAGAGAGTTTGAGAGGATTGATAGAGAGATTGGCAGGGTGTGTGAAAGGAGGGGCTTGAAAGAAAACGTGGAGTAGATAGAAGTAAGGTTATGGTTGTGAGTGAGGACACTCCTCAGTGTGAAGTTATTGTTAGATTTTGGTGAGCAGCTAGAAACAAGTCATGTCTGAGTTTAAATATTTAGGGTATTAGTGCTGGATGAGAAGGGAACGGACGATGGAGAGTGTAGTAGGAAAGTTTGTGAATGGCAGGAAGGGGTGGGCTGGTGCAATTAAATCGTTGGGATGCAAATGGACTAATCTTGAGTGTGCTAGGGTCTTACATGAGGTATGTTGTTACCTGTGGTATTGTATGGTAGTGAGACTATGGTCTGGAATAAGAAGTATAGATCTAAAGTTCAATGTGTTTAGATGGACAATCTTAGGGGTGTGCTAGGTGTGGAGAAGAATTGATAAAGAGAGGAATGAACGTATTAGGGAGTGGTGTGGTGTGAAGAAAGGGGTAAATGAGAGAATAAATGAAAGTATGTTGAGATGGTTTGGTCTTATGGAAAGGAATGAATGATATTAGGTTGGTTAAGCGGATGTATAGTGGGTGAGTGTGTTGGAACCGACCGGCTGGGAGACGAAGAGAAAGAAAAAAATGGATTGAGTCAGTGAACGAATGGTCTGAAAGGAGAGAAATGTGAGTTTGGCAGAGGCGAGAATAAAGGTGCATGATAGGCAGAGGAATGGCTCAGGGTTTTGTACGGGGGCATGTTGTGCGCCCACCTGGCCACAGGGGATGAACCCTTACATTGACGATTTACCATAGTGAGGGTCCGTCGCGTCCCATTGATGCTAGGTGGGATTTTCTGTCTGTGACGAGCGCTCACTAATTAATGGTACAGAGGGGCGGTAAGGCTGGGCTTTCTTTCGACGTTTGTCATGTTCTCCTACTGCTTTTCCTTTCCCGTTGCTTGTACAGCACCTTACCCCCAATCTTGGGGCAAAGAGGAAGGTTAAGAAAGAATATATATATATATTAATTAATATATAATATATTATATATATATATATATATATATATATATATTATATATAATATATATATATATATATATATATATATATATATATATATATATATATATATATATTATATATATATAACTATTATATATACTATTATTATATATATATATATATATATATATATAATATATAATATATATATATATATAATATATATATATATATATTATAAATATATATATATATAATATATATATATATATATATATTACTAACCACCATTTATCCAATATCATATACACCATGATTAAAGTTACACACCCCCACTTCTAGATAACCACCTTAACAGACATCCCTACTACTCATTATCCCTGTGTGCGGGGGAGAAAGATGCCCACATCTTATGTCCGGTGTCGTAGAAGTCGACTAAAGGGCGGTGGTAGTTGGGTTGGCTGCCCACTACCACCGTATCTTTGCTGGGAATGCTGATGCATGCCTCGGAGATGGTCATGATCGCCGTAAAACGACCTTCTATCTTTCTCGAAAATTGTATGAATTCGTATAGGTACATGGAATGTCAGAGGAATAAATTTGAGGAAGAAAGAGGAGCAGAGGTGATGGATGTTTAGAAAGCGGCAAATTTGATGCTCGCTGTGACTGAAACAAAGATGAAAAGAAAAGGTGAAGTGAGTGGTGTGGTGTGAAATGTGCTACGTGCTGGTGTGAAAGAGAATGAGAGAGGGGGGAGAAGGAGTTGCAATTTTGTATGGGTGACCTTGTGGTACAAAGCTTGTAGACTTTGTGTGCTACACTTTATTCAATGTTGTTATATGGATGGGGTATGAAAGGAATTCGAGGTGCGGATTGGCAGAAATTGGTGTTTAGATTGATGGAGAATGGAGAGGAGTGGAGGGTGCCCTACTATTATATGCGGATGGTTGTTTGTGGCGAATCTGAAGAGAGTTTGAGAGGAGTTGGTAGAGAGATTTGGCAGGGTATGTAAAAGGAGGTGTTTGAAAATGTAAACGTAATAAGAGTAAGGTTATGGGTTGTGAGTGAGGGACAGTCCTCAGTGGAAGTTATGTTAGATGATGAACAGCTGGAGCAAGTGTCTGAGTTTAAATATTTAGGGTATGTGTTGGATGAGAAGGGAACGGATGATGCAGAGTGTAGTAGGAAAGTGTGGAATGGCAGGAAGGGCTGGGCCAATTAAATCGATTGGTGGAAATGTAAAGGACTAAGTCTTGAGTGCGCTAGAGTCTAAAGTGAGGGTATGTTGTTACCTGTGTTATGTATGGTAGTGAGACTATGGTCTGAATAAGAAGTATAGATCTAAAGGTTCAATGTGTTCAGATGGACAATCTTAGGGCATGCTAGGTGTGAAAAGAATTAATAAAGTGAGGAATGAACGTATTAGAGAGTGGTGTGGTGTGAAGAAAGGGGTAAATGAGAGAATAAATGAAAGTATGTTGAGATGGTTTGGTCATGTGGAAAGGATGAATGATAGTCGGTTGGTTAAGCGGATTGTATAGTGGAGAGTGTGTTGGAACCGACCGGCTGGGAGACCGAAGAGGAAGTGGATTAGATTCGGTGAACGAATGTCTGAATGGAGAGAAATGTGAGTTTGCAGAGGCGAGAATAAAGGTGCATGATTGGAGAGAATGGCGGGTTTTGTATGGGGGCATGGTTGTGGCCCCACCTGGCCAGTGGATGAACCCTTACATTGACGATTTACCATAGTGAGGTCCGTCGCCGTCCCATGATGCTCTAGGGTGGATTTCTGTCTGTGACGAGCTCTCATAATTAATGGTAAAGAGGGGGCGGTAAGGCTGGCTTTCTTTTCGACATTTGTCATGTTCCTACTGCTTTTCTTTTTCCGATGCTTGTACAGCACCTTACCCCCAATCTTGGGGCAAAGAGGAAGTTGAAGAAAGAAAGAATATATAATATATATATATATATATAATATATATATATATATAATATTATATATATATATATATATATATATTGTATATATATATATTATTATATATATATATATATATATATATATATATATATATGGCTAATATATATATATATACTTACGTAATTACTATATATATATATATATATATATATAATATATATATATATATATATTATATATATAATATATATATATATATATATATATATATATATATATATATATATATATATAATATATATATAAGTATAATATATTATATATATCTTTTTATTATATATATATATATAATAAATATATTATAATATTATATATATATATATAGTATTATATATATATATATATATATATATAATATATATATATATATATATATATATACTTACGTAATACGTAATATATATATATATAATATATATATATATATATATATATATATATATATATATATATAATATATATATATATATATATATATATATATATATAGATATATTAAGATATATATATATATATATATTTCTTTTTCTTTCATCTTCCTCTTTTCCCCAAGACTGCGGGGTAAGGTGCGTTACTTGCATCGGAAAAGAAAAGCAGTAGAGAATATGACAAAAGTCGAAAAGAAAGCCCAGCCCTACCCGGCCCCCTCTGCTACCATTTAATTAGGAGAACTAGTCCACAGACGAAAATCCACCCGTAGAGCTTCATGGGACCGCAACGGACCTCACTATGGTAAATCGTCGTCAATGTAAGGCGTTCATCCTTTGGCCCAGTGGGCCACCACCATTTACCTCCATAACCAAAACCCCGCCATTCACTCACATTATGCACCTTTTATTCTCGCCTCTGCCAAAACTCACATTTCTTTCCTTCAGGACATTCGTTCACTAACTCAATCCACTTTTTTTTCCGGTCTCCCAGCCGGTCGGTTCCCAAAACACACTCGCCACTAACATCCGCTTAACCAACGACTATCATTCAACTCCTTTCCACAGACCAAAACCATCTCAACATACTTAAATTTATTCTCTCATTACCCCTTTCTTTACACCACACACCTCTCTAATACGTTCATTCCTCATTTTATCAATTCTTCTCACACCTAGCACATAGCCCCTAAGATTACCCATCTAAACAAATTGAACTTAGATCTATACTTCTTATTCCAGGACCATAGTTTCGCTACTATACAATAACACAGTAACGACATACCCTCATGTAGACCCTAGCGCACTTAAGACTTAGTCTCTTTCATTCACCAACGATTTTAATTGCACCAGCAAACCTTCACTTGCCATTCACAACTTTCCTCTACACTCTATCATCCGCTCCCTTCTCATCCAACACATATCCTAAATATTTAAACTCAGACAACTTGTTCCAGCTGCTCACCATCTAGCATAACTTTCACACTGAGGACTGTCCTCACTCACCACCAAACCTTACTCTTATTACGTTTACTTCAAACCCCTTCCTTTTACACACCCTCGCCAAACCTCTCTACCAATCCTCTCAAACTTTTTTCAGATTCACCACAAAAAAAAAAACAAATCATCGGCGTATAATAGGAGGGCACCGTTCCACTCAATCTCCATTCTCCATCATTCTAACACCATTTCCTGCCATCCCCACTTTTAATTCTTTCATAACCCCATCTATATACAAGTTGAATAAACATAAAACAACCCTGCCTCACTCCGCTCATTAATACTAACCAATCACTTTTGACACCATTATTCTAACACACGCTTCACTATCATCACACATACTTTTGAATTCCATTCAGAGCCTAACCACCCAACACCATATATCACTAAACACCTGCCATTAGAGCTTCCCTATTAATCTATCATACGCCGTTGAAAATCCATAAAACCTTAATACAATTTATTCTTCTTCTCCCTGATTTTCTCAATCATTTGTTTCAATGTAAAGATTTGATCCACACATCCGTCTACCACTTCCTAAACGCACCGTTGTTCTTCACAATCAGTCCTTCAGTCACTCGACGCCCTCTTTCGAACAAAATACCAGCATATATTTCCCTACAACACTCATTAAACTAATTCTCCTATAGTTTCTACAGTCCCCTATCTCCCTTACCCTTATATAAGGGTACTATACTGCTCTCCTCCAATACCCTCGGAATATACCTCCATATAAACGCTTTATTACACAAACTTCCAAATCCAATCAATCACCCATCTCGCCTCCGCTATTGATCATTTCACCAGTAATTCATCTATACCTTGCAGATTTACCATTCTTCAACTTTCTCACTCTACCTATTACCCTCCTCCTTGCTAATAACCTCATCCCTAAAATACCTATTCCTTCTTGCACCATCAAAACCCACACACATTCACTAATCACCTCTTCATTAATGTTAATTTTATACAGATTTTCGAAGTGTTCTTTCCACACTCCCCTTATATTCATTTCATCACTTACAAAAACACCATCCCTATCATTATTCTAAGCAGGTTCCCCTTATTCCCATTCTTAAACCTTTCATGCTTCCTTCCAGAAAGAGCTTCCTATTCCTTGTAAGTCCCCATTCATCCTCCTTCCAAAAACTGTTCATTTACCTCTTCTTTCTCCTACGTATGCACCTTAGTATTCCTTTTTCCTCCCTATATAATTCCAAGCATTCTTTCTTTTGAAACTTCATGCATTTGTTTTAGTACATTCAACCACGCTTCCTTTTTTACTTTTATAACCGCTTACATCACCTCTTCATTCCACCACTCACTGTTAACATTCTACTTCCTACTTTAGCACATCCCATACTCTTTTGCACTGCTAAACAATTGCCTTAACCTTCATGCTTCCCATGATTTGTTCAGTTTCAACTTGTTCACATTAACTGATTTACTATGCGAGCGCTCTTACATTACTTATCCTTATTGACCTTGTTCGCTAACTTTCTCACTCTTAAATTTTGCCAACGTTCCTTCCGCATTCACCTTCCTCTCCATCCAAGCCCCACTAACTTAATTTTACATAGGAACAACATAATGATCCGATAATCCCATTCCAAACCCCTCACTGAATTTAACATCCAACACATTCTTCAACATCTCCTTCTTTTCACCAACACAAAAATCAATCATACGTTTCACTTCGATACCATCTCTACCTACACCAAACTCTAGTTATACTTATGGATACTCTTGTGCTAAAAGAAAGTATTACCTACACACATACCTCTCTCCTCACAGAAATCAATCACTTTCTACTCAGATTCTCGTTTCTCCCGCAACCCAAAACCACCTGTTAAACCATCCCGTTTTTGATCACCTATCCAACCATTAAGTTCCTTAACACTACCAATCTGAAGCTTCCTACTCACTCCATCCAAAACATCATTTAGATTATCCCAAAAAATCGTACTCTCTTCAACGTTTCCCTCAGATGGACCATACGTCACAAACACACATACCTTGACCTTTTCAAACTTATAAATTAACCCATTAGAATTCTAGAACTCACACACACCACAAAGTCTACCATAGCTCTGTACCACAAGTCCACTCATCAAAATTGCAACTCCTCTCACCCACTCATTCCTTTCCACACCAGCGCACACACATTTCACAACACACCACTCATTTCACCGTTTCCTTTCATCTTTGTTTCAGTCACAGCGAGCAAATTAAATTTGCCTTTTTAATACATCCATCACCTTTCTCTTCTTCTCCTCAACATTTATTCCTTGACATTCCGTGTATCCATTTCAATTCATAAAAGTTTCGTCAAACATTAGAAGGCCGTTTACGGGCGATCAACGACAATCTCCGAGTCATGCATCAGCATTCCTAGCAAGAGATAGGTAGTAGTGGGCAGCCAACCCAACTACCACCGACCTTAGTCGCCTTCTACGACACGCCAGGATATACGATGTGGGCAATTCGTTTCTCCCCCACACATAGGGATATGAGTAGTTAGGGATGTCTTGTAAGGTGTTATCTAGAAGAGGGGTGTGTGTACTTTAAGTATGTTTATATGATTGTGGATTAAATGGTGGGTCAGTAAATGTTGCCTGGGAGGATGATTGTGATAAAGCTATATGAACGCAAAAGAGAAAGGTGCACCATTAAAAAATGGGAGTAATTTCAACACTTCGAGTATGCGTGTACTTCTCCCTCTATAAATATATCATATATATTATATATATATATTATATATATATATATATATTATATATATATATATATATATATATATATATATATATATATATATATATATATATTATTATATATATATTATATATATACACACACACACACACACAGTAGCGATTTGAATAAAAGCTTAAAACTATGGTACCACCTAACGGCTAGAGTTTATTAAAACATATATAATTACGTTTTAGGACGATTTCTTGTTGTATATGACCCTTCAGTGCGAGGTCTTTTGGTAGCTTGACTTTCTTCTTCGTCTGACAAAGGTTCATTTCTGCGTCGGACTGCCTGTTCCCGAAACCCAAAAAACCCCTTTAAATATCGTATATAACAAACCAGTGGTGAAAACATGACCAAAGGAACCATAACTACCGACTGTCCCAAAGGTGCCAAAGAAGTTGAAGTATCTCCAGATAACTGCAATATCAAAACAAAAATTTATTAAAATAAGCATAAAATTTTTTTTTTTTTCCTTATTCCTTAAAATTGACAATAGCTTTAAAATACAGCTAAAGAATATATATATATATATAAATATAATTAATATATATATATATATATTATATATAATAGTAATATATATATATTTATATATTATATATATATATATATATATATATATATAATAATATATATAATATATAATATATTATATATATATATTATATAATACTATATATATATATATAATTATAATATAATAATTATATATTATATATATATATATTATATAATATATACTATATATCTTTCTTTCTTTCTTCACCTTACCTTATTTTCCAAAGATTGGGAGATTAAGGAGCGCTACAAGCATCGGAAAAGAAAAGGCAGTAGGAGAGTTATGACAAATGTCGAAAGAAAGCCCAGCCTTACCGCCCCCTCTGTACATTAATTAGGTCGAAAGCTCGTCACAGGAAACAAGAAAAAAATCCACCTTAAAGCTCATGGCCATCGACGGACCCTCCACTTGCGTAAATCGTCAATGTAAGGCGTTCATCCCTTGGCCAGCGTGCGGCCACAACCATGCCCCCATACAAAAACCCCGCCATTCTCTCCTATCATGCACCTCTATTCTCGCCTTCTTGCCAAACTCACATTTCTCTCACTTCAGACATTCGTTCATCCGACTCAAATCCACTTCTCTCGGTCTCCCAGCCGTGTCGGTTCCAAACACACCCTCTCCACTATACAATCTGCATTAACCAAACCGACCTATCATTCATCCTTTCCACGCTGACCAAACCATTTCAACATACTTTCATTTATTCTCTTCATTTTACCCCTTTCTTCACACCACACAACTCACTAATACGTTCATTCCTCAATTTTATTAATTCTTCTCACACCTAGCATGCCCTAAGATGTCCAGTCCGGAACACCATGCAACTTTAGATTCTAATTCTATTTCTAGACATAGTCTCACTACCCATACAATAACACATGGTAACAACATACCCTCATGTAAGACTCTACCGGCACTCAAGACTTAGTTCCCTTTACATTCACCAACGATTTATTCATATATATATATATATATAATATATATATAATATATATAATATATATAATATATTATATATACTATATATATATTATATATATATACATTATTATATATATATATTATATAATATTATATATATGTAATGGGGATTACATTCATCCAAACCCCCGGTTAATTATTAAGGTAATAAGGTATTTTACAAATCATTCACAAAGGTACTATTTGTGAATATCCTATATTTATTTCTTAATTTGCTTTATTTACTTCATTATAGATAAATGCTACTTAATATATATATGTTCTTTTTTCTAGAGAAAAGTATTTTCTTTTAAGTTTAACTTAGATTCATTTTTCATGTACAAACGATATTCTTTAACTCTTTTAAACATTCGTTTGTCTGTAAAAATATTTTCCCATTCTTTGTATTTTATATTGGGAAACTTTAATTCATTTCATTTTGGATTCATCAGGTTAGTGCTTTTTGTATTTCATTACTAAAATTTCTATTATTAATTTAATGTATTAAATAATGCTAAATAATAAATGCGTTAAAGGAATTTAAATAGTAGCAGGTTTAAATGTTTATGCAGGTCAAGGGATATTCACCTGCACGTTTCAACTTGCATCATTGCACGGATATAGCAAAAACCCCATACAGATTCTAATCAGATAGGGGTAAGCTCATTAACTTTAATGTACGGTTGCATGGCATGATATATTTATATCCCTTTTCCCCTTTAAATGTAGAATCATCTCTCAATATGAAATATCCCCTTCTTAACTTATCCCCTAAGTAAATTTATCTTATCATAGTAAATTTAAGCTCCTAAAGCAAATTCCCTTAAACTATTTATTTAACTTAACTTTAAACCAACTGTAAACCAACTGTGATGGAACCTAATTTAGTTTTTTATTTCCATTACAGGTTTTTGTCTTGGGTTCAAAGCCCTGATCAATTTTTGTGCTTGGTCGCACTTTTTGAGTTTCATTGCTTTTATTTTGTGGATTATGTCCCCTTGCTCACTCTTGGATAGAAGCTTAGTCAAATGATCCCTTTTGCCCTTTTGACCTGATTCCAACATAGACCATCCACCGTACCATGCAAACCATATCTCTCAACAATAACAACAACCCAAGTTAAGTTTACGTTGTCTGTTATTTTGGATAATAGTACTTTGAAAAGAAGTCCTACCAAAACTGGTAGGCGGCTAAGATTTAAAACATTGTAAAATTGTAACTTTTTAAAATCACAAACCAAGACGAATACCGTCGTCCAATGCATAATTGTCCCCATATATACGTATATAATCACACCTGAGCCAAATTCCGACATCTCGTAATTACCCAGCTGTTATATCGCGAGGAGATTCTTCCCCTCAATTCAAAGGACTTCTGTCCATAATTCTGTGTATTATCTTTTATTTAATTACATATTCACATTCGGTTTCCGGCTCTATGGAGAATTACTCCAAGACCTGAAACAAGATTGGACTGTGTTCTTTATTACCTTATTTAGTTTCATGACTTAATCTTTCATATATTCATATACTGAGTTATTTGCCCTAATAAATTATACTTTTAATTCTCTTTTGCTATCCCTTGGTTATTTTCTTTGTTGATAAATATATATTGAAAGGTTATATTTGGATATTTATATTTATACACATTATTTAAAGTTACCCCCCATCCATTTTATAAACTTACACATATCCCGACTGACCTTTCACACAAACAACATCCACAAGTGTGCACCCTCACGAATAGATAGACTGCGGTGTCCCCGAAGACAATGATGGAACCCCCGACTGGCAAATTCATATGCCTAATGCTTACCCTCAGAAGAGGTTAGAAAAGAGGAGGTGTTACACTCAGTGTCAAAGAGAGATTCCTTACAAATAGTTAACAGGTTGGTTTTCCTCTAATTCATTCCCCTTTCTTTCTCCCCTTTTCTCTTATATAGAATATTTATATGGGTAATCATAAAGTTCCAAATTAATCAATTTTGGACACCTGCGGAGATCAGAGTAACTAAGTGCTGCAATTCATTGTTCTTCAACATTATATTCGTCATAAGTTTCTCTTCTTGGACAGCCATTATCCTGGTCTCCGTTACATCATAGCCCAAATTGATTTGGCGCCCGAACAGGGACACTGTTGTCTCTCGTTCGCGAAGCGTGCGCATTCTCAATCTTAACGATCATCATCGTCTGAACTTCAATTCTGGTTTTCTCAAACCATATTCGTATTCTTTTTAGGAATTGGCTCAAGAGGTGTCGTAACTCCTCTCTTAAAACACATACACTTACACTGCGCGCCCTACTACAATGTCCGATACTAAGACTCCTGCTAGTCAGGATATTGGGGATTCCGGTGGGATGGGTGTGGGTGGTGTTCGTAATAAAATTAAAAATCATAATAATGAAAACTCTAACAAACAGGAGGGTGATGATAAATCACACACCTCACGCTCACAAAATTTATTAAGCCCTTATAGAGAGGAAATGACTCACAAGATGTGGGAAATCCACATACCCTTGAAAGACCACACAGGTTTGGCTTCCCTTAAATCCTCATGGAAGCAATATTCCACCCAATGAGGATACCACACCACAGTGGGGTCGACCTCATAAATCTGAGAAACCCCCTGTTGTTGAAAATCTTTTGCGGCTGGATGAACCTCCCAAATTGGAAAAAAGAAATGGTTCAACCACCACTCACCATAAGCATAATCCTCAGTGGGAAATACAGGATGAATATAGCCAGTCTGATTCAAACTCTGACGTTGATGATGGCTTATTGCCTATTCCATATCTGGAAAAGCTACATAAATCTTTAGCTTTGCAAAAAGAAAAAGCTGAAGCTATAGCTCATAAAAATTATGATCACCGTCTCCTTGTAAATAATCCCTCGTTGAAGGCCAAGAACTTCGACCTTCACAATCCTTCTTTAATTAAAAATTTGTCTCTCTATGAGAAGGATGCTTCCCAGTATGCCCCTAGATCTCATCATAATCCGGGTGATCATAATGTAAGATTTAATGTCAAAAATGAAATCCCTAGAAACTCGTCCCCAAAAAGGGGTAGTAAATTAGTTCAACGACCTCAAAGTTCCCACAGTCATGATGACTCTAATATTAGATACACTCAACCTTCTAGATCCCATTACACATCTCACACTACTGACTTGTTAGGGCTAGATAGGGATCAACGGGAATATAACCCCGTGAGTAGAATAGAGCCATCCCTAAGGGAACAACACCAATCTTACTCTTATTCCCCCTTTGACCATGTCGACCGGAATAGTTATGGATCATACGACCTTCAACATCCAACACAGCCTCAAAGGAGATCTCAACGTTTAGTAAGAAGACCTGAGTCTCCCGAACCTGAAATGTACTCAGGTCCCCAAATTAAGAAACGCATAGATCTGTTGGAAGATGCTATCTCACTCCTAGTCCAACTACTCAAGAATTCACAAAAAGTGAAGGTTGTCGATCCCGGTCGATACAATTACGAAGCTGAACAAGATCTTCTTGTCTATTTGGAAGATTTCGAGGCGTATTGTCAGCTTCACTACCCCAATGCACATCATCAATGGCTCAGATTGCTTGGCAGGCAGCTGGAAGGTCGTTTCCGCCAGCTGTATAAGCTGATCTCCAAAGATGATCGTGACTATTTCTCCGTCCGTGACACACTTATAGCATGGTTTTACAATGAAGAGAAACGTCGAAACGAGTACCGTTTACACGCCTATCACTCGGCTCGTCGAGACCATAAGGAATCCATTCGAATGTACGCTCTTCGTTTGGAACGCTTAGCGCGACGCGCATATAATGGTATCGATATGCGTAAACATGAGTCCCTTAGGACTGCATTTTTATGTAGTCTTCCGCCGGATATCGAACGGAGCGTCCGTGAATATATCAAGATAATGGAAAATGAGACAAACACCAGAGTCTCATGGGAGAAGATCGTGAGCTTTGCAGACTCCCTGGAAAGTGACAACGATCACTATCCCAATTCCATCTCTCGTGATTCAGAAGAAAAGAGATATTCAAAGAAAAACCATAATAAACACCACCGAGATGATCTGAACGAATCAACCGAGTCTGTTATACAGATCAATACCTTGCAACCTAACTGGATAGAAACAGTTCAGGATAGGAAAAGTCTATCACCGCCTCCAAAACCGACCCGTCGTTCCTCATCCCGTTCGTCACCACGTCGTTCCAATCGCGATTCTAAAGTGAAACCGTCCGGTGGTACTCGTCCCCGTGATGATCACCGTGATTCTCGACACGACCGTAAAGATAACCCCTCTTCTCGTTATAACACCCGAGATGATAAGAAAGTCATCGTTTGTGATTTCTGTGAGAAGAAAGGACACAGTATGAAGGATTGCTACAAATTCTTGGGAATTTGTAGCTACTGTAAGAAGAAAGGGCACGTTCGAGATGAATGTAGATCCCGCCGTTCTCAACAGTCATCGCCCCCACTTCCCAGAGCTTTCACCTGCCCGTTCTGTGGTGGTCCGCACTCTGGTATGAGGTGCACTCATAGGACACCTCCTAAGCAAGGTCGAAATAAGTCTGCTTCCCCAGTAGATGATGCACGAAGAACCGTTCCAGTGCATAAGGTTTATTATGGAAAGTCCACCTCAAGAAGAGAACAGTCGCGGTCCCCAATGAAGGAAAAGCCACAAAGGACTCCGAGGCGTTCCCTGGATCCTTGTGACGCTTGTTCAAAGTCCCACTTGGAGGGCCATTGTCAAGGACCGGATGAAGCTTACTCAGCTCCTTTAAACCACTGGTCTCCCCAGAAGTGAGTCCCCTGGTGGAGAACGTTCCAGTGGTTGACTCAATCACCTCCGCTGACGGTACACAAAAAGCCTTTTGTAAAGATTCTAAACCTTTGGAAACTTCCCCATTACTGAATTGTAAACTGCGGACAGTCCAGGTGGATTGTAAACCAAGTTCCATTGATCCCCTGATCATCTCCGTAGCTTTCCGTCCGCACGATTCAAGTTATTTTGGCTGTATGATCGACAGCGGAGCATCTGTAAGTCTTATTGGTTCGGACTTGGTTGAAAAATACCTAAAGCATATTCCCATCCGACCTTCCGCTGAGATTGGTATTAATGCCATTCGTGGTCTAGCCCGTGACCACACGGCTCCTGTCACTCAGTACATAGAGACACCTTTATATTTTTTCGGCCATACTTGGGTGTCTAAACCTATCATCTTTTTGATTGTTCCTGCAGAACTAATGCCTGCTCCGGTTGTTTTAGGAGCCGTAGCCTTAAAAGAGAACGAACTCCTTCCTGATCTTACTACCAGGCAGTTACTACGCCGGGAAGGTACAGTTATACAGGCTATTGCCAAAGATGAAAGTTCCAACATTCCTTTTTATAAATGTGTAAACGTCTGCTCCATTAGTATTCCCCCTCACTCATGTAGAATGGTGGAAATAAAAGGACCACAAAATACACCTTTGTCCTTGGTTGGGTTCCAAGGGGTCACAGAGAAGAAAGTCATACCTATTTCAGGAATTTTGAACTTGGCATCCCCCAGCCACATAGCTGTATTCAACCCTTCTGAAAAATCCCAATATATACGGAGAAATACCGTAATGGGTCATGTTATGTCTCTCCAGGAAGAGGATGTTTCCCCCATACGGATTAATACCGTGAACACCTCTTTGGATGATTTTGTTCAATGTAAGGAATTTTGGACTCCGGACAGAATAGAGAGGGAATTTTGTTTTTCTGAGCTCCCCATAAGTGAAGAACAAAAGCAAAGTCTTATGGATGTCCTCTTGGAGCATCAGTCCTCTCTTAGTTTTGGCGATCACGATGTGGGCGTAGCAACCAATATAACGCACACCATCGAGCTTGAAAACTCACGTCCTGTCCGAATCCCCGTTCGTAGATTTCAAGGGCCGTTGGCCCAAGAAATCGAAAAGCAATGCCGAGAGTTGCTGGAACAAAACATCATCCGTCCCAGTAAGTCTCCCTATTCGGCTCCTGTAGTTCCGGTCAGGAAGCCGGACGGTAAACTTCGACTTTGTATCGATTACCGGAAACTTAACAAAATCACAAAAACGGATTCATTCCCGTTGCCCAACTTAATCGATATGGTATATAACATGTTCGGGAATACCTATTTCTCCACTATCGATTTAGTTCGCGGCTATTATCAGGTGGCCATGGAGCCCGACAGCGTTGAGAAAACGGCCTTTTCAACGCCGTTCTCCCAATATGAGTACCTGAAAATGCCCTTCGGTGTCAAGAACGGCCCGGCGACCTTCCAACGCGGTATGATGTTGGCATTGTCAGAGATACCATGGTCCAAGGTGATGGTGTACCTGGACGACATCATCATTATGAGTGAAACCGTTGAAGACCACCTTTCCACTTTGAAACAAGTTCTAACTGCCTTGGAAAGAAACGGTTACAAACTCAAGCCTTCAAAAACCCGCCTCTGCCGCACCGAAGTGGAATTTTTGGGCCATCGCATTTCCAAGCAGGGCATTCTCCCTCTTGAGAAAAATGTAAAAGGTGCCTTGGAGTTTCCAACACCTTCCACCGTCAAACATCTGCGACAGTTTCTGGGAATGGTGAACTTTTATAGACGTCACATCCCGAACTGTTCCCAGATAAGCAAGCCCTTGTCCTGTCAAACCGGTGGAAGAGTCATAAACTGGACTCCAGCATGCCAAACGGCCTTTGAGGAGCTAAAAGCGGCTTTGGTAAACCCAAAAACTTTGGGATTTCCCGACTATAGCCCTGAAGCTTCTCCCTTAGAACTTCATGTAGACGCTTCCGAAATTGGGGCCGGAGCGTGTCTTTCCCAACTCCAAAACGATGAAAGAAGGCCTATAGCTTTCATCTCAATGACGTTTAGTGGTGCCCAACGTAACTACGGCGTCATTGACAAGGAGCTCACTGCTTTGCGTTGGGCCGTCCGATCACTTCGACCCTTTCTCCGGGGAACTAAATTCATAATCTTCACAGACCATATGCCCCTAATATACCTCCAAAATATGAGTCTTGTAGATGGACGCCTAGCCCGCATGATGGAGGAGTTGGATGAGTTCGACTTCGAGATACGACATCTGTCGGGGTCAACTAACGTCGTAGCCGATGCTCTGTCCCGTTCCCCTGTAGTTGATGAGCTGAACCCAGACGTGGAAGCTGTACCACACACTGAGTACATTCCGGATGGTTTCTTCCAATTAGAAATACCTGGGGGCGGTGACGCTCTATATAAGTGCTTCGCCATGTGTCTATATGGAACGGTAGACAGACACCTAGAAGTAAGAGAAGTCGTCGTTTCGTTTCTCCAAAAACATTCCGCAAAGTACAAACTTCAGGGAAGACAAATCCTGAAGAAGCTTCGTCTGTTAAAATTACCGGGTCAGTTACCCATCCCCGAAGTCATGGATGCTTTTGCCGACATATACAAGATACCCGTTCATGTATACTATAATAATCCCAAGCCAATTATTCATGGTGCTGCCTTCACCAATGAACCTTGCTACATTCATTGTCTTGGAGGTATCCATTTCAACTATCTCCTACGCACTACAGTGGAGCTAGATAACGACAATGAATAATGAATCTATAAAAATGAATTCTTCAAGATTCCATATAATTCCTCTTGAAAATTCCTATCAGGGGAGATATTCCTCTCCAAGGAAAATTCCCCTTGATAAAGAGTTTTCTTTAAACCCCTTAAAAATTCCTCTCAAGGGAAAATTCCTCTCCAAGGAAGATTCCCCTTGATAAAGAATTTTTTTTATTCTTGAATTCTACAAGTGATTCCATAAGATTCATTCCTCTTAAAGGAAAAAGTCTCCTTGATAAAGAAATCTTTTTTTTTTTCAAGATGATATCTTTGATAAATTGAGTGCTTGTGTGTCAAACTTAGAATAGGGAATTCTAAATAAATTTAAATCTAAATAGATTTAAAATACTTTGTAATAAAAGATGATCTTTATATGCACTCTGATGGTTGGCGTAAGATGTAATATTGCATGTTGCATGATGCAATGGTATTAAAAAATTGTTTCAAGTTTGTCATTGTGCATGTAAAGTATCATTATACCAATTCTTGTACTAATAACTTTTATTTTTTTTGGTGCACCACCTCTATTCCCCACACCTTTTTACACACAACACCATGTGAGAAATTGCTTATTAGCGTATTATAGTGTTCATGCTATTGCATGAAGCAATAAAAGGATATTGCAGTGTTGTGCTAATGCTTTTTGCATGAAACAATAAAGAATGTTGCTTAGTGTTACTGCTTTCGCAAGTGTAAATTACTGTACCATACCGCATTGAAAAGCGGACTTTGGAAAAAAGGATAATCAATATTCTATCATGGAACAGATAGATCGCACGCACCATAAAGGAACGCTTATTGCTTGTGAACTCTGTGATTTTTAAAGTGATAGATTCAATGCTTTTATTCAATGCTTTATTATTAACGCTTGTGTGTTCAGTGTGCTGCCTTGAATATATTTTATATATTTTTTGTTATATTTCTAGAGTGTGGTAAACAATCAACCTTGTTAAACTTATGCATTTTATATCGTAAATTGTCAAACATTGTTCTTAGTGTGTTGTGAAATTATTCTTGGTAATTATTGCATATTATATAGCCATGTAATATATAAATTATGTAGAAACCTCGTAAAAGAGTTACTTTTACAAGTGTCTCATGTAAATATTTTTGAAATTCATTTAAATTTTTATGCATTCTCATATAACCTGCAAGCTTGCAAACCACCCTCAGTTTTTCTTTTTCACTCTTAAAGTGAAAAACTTAAAATGAGGTGGGGCCCAAGTTTAGTGGGGAAGGATGTAATGGGGATTACATTCATCCTAACCCCCGGTTAATTATTAAGGTAATAAGGTAATAATGTGGCAACTCACAAATTATTCACAAAGGTACTAATTGTGAATATCCTATATTTATTTCTTAATTTGCTTTATTTACTTCATTATAGATAAATGCTACTTAATATATATATGTTCTTTTTTCTAGTGAAAAGTATTTCTTTAAAGTTAACTTAGTTCATAGTTTTCATGTACAAACGATATTCTTTAATTCTTTTAAACATTCGTTTGTCTGTAAAAATATTTTCCCATTCTTTGTATTTTATATTGGGAAACTTTAATTCATTTCATTTTGGATTCATCAGGTTAGTGCTTTTTGTATTTATTACCTCAATTTCAATTATTGTTATGCGCTAAAATTATGCTATATAATGGAAATGTATTAAAAAGGAATATAAAAGCAAATTTAAATGTTTATGCAGGTCAAGGGACATTCACCTGCACGTCTCAACTTGCATCATTGCACGGATCTAACAAAAACCCCATACAGATTACCTAATCAGATAGGGGTAAGCCTCATTAAAGTATGGTTGCATGGCATAATATATTTATATTCCCTTTTCCCCGTTAAAATGTAAATGTAGAATCATCTCTCAATATGAAATATCCCCTTCTTAACTTATCCCCTAAGTAAATTTATCTTATCATAGTAAATTTAAGCTCCTAAAGCAAATTCCCTTAAACTATTTAAATATTAATTTAACTTAACTTTGACCCCACTGTAATGGAATCTAATTTAGCTTTTCTTTTCCATTACAGGTTTTATTGCTTGGATATTATTTTTGCCTTCGGCTCAAATTTCATTGCTTGAACATTTTATTGCTTGGCTTATCTTTTATTTTGTGGATTATGTCCCCTTGCTCACTCTTGGATAGAAGCTTAGTCAAATGATCCCTTTTGCCCTTTTGACCTGATTCCAACATAGACCATCCACTGTACCATGCAAACCATAGCTCTCAACAATAACAACAACCCAAGTTAAGTTTACGTTGATGTTATCATGGATAATAGTAATTTGAAAAGAAGTCCTACCAAAACTGGTAGGCGGCTAAAAATTAAAACATTGTAAAATTGTAACTTTTAAAATCCCAAACCAAGACGAATACCGTCCAATGTATAATTGTCCCCTTATAAACGTATATAATCACACCTGAGCCAAATTCCGACATCTCGTAATTACCCAGCTGTTTATATCGCGAGGAGATTCTTCCCCTCGATTCAAAGGACTTCTGTGTCCATAATTCTGTGTATTATCTTTTATTTAATTACATAATTATTCACATTCGGCTTCCGGCTCTATGGAGAATTACTCCAAGACCTGAAACAAGATTGGACTGTGTTCTTTATTACCTTATTTAGTTTCATGACTTAATCTTTCATATATTCATATACTGAGTTATTTGCCCTAATAAATTATACTTTTAATTCTCTTTTGCTATCCCTTGGTTATTTTCTTTGTTGATAAATATATATTGAAAGGTTATATTTGGATAT
>JABUQX010002534.1:0-2500 GCA_015478945.1 Trachelipus rathkii | reverse complement strand
ATCCTGAGTTACGAAAAAGCACCATCCCTATTCATTATTTCTAAGCAGATTCCCTTATTTCATTCTATAACCTTTCCGCGTTTCTTCCAGAAGAGGCTTCCTATTCCTTGTAAAGTTCCCTTTCATTCTCCTTTCCAAACAGTCATTTACCTCTTTCGCCTCTACGTATGCATCTTTTTAGTATCCTTTTTTCCCTCCATTTTTTTTTATATAATTCCAAAACATCTTTCTTTTGAAACCTCATCATTGGCTTTTAAGTACAATCCAACCACGCTTCATTTTAAACTTTTAATCCGCTTGTATCACCTCTGCACTCCAACCACTCACTGCTAACATTCTTAATTCCTACCTTGGCACAACCACAACTCTTTGCACTACTAACAACCACTTCCTTCATTTGCTTCCCATTTGTTCAGTTTCAACTTGTTCACATTCAACAAATTTATTTATTTTCAATCGCTCTTAAATACTTATCCTTATTACCTTGTCCACTTAACTTCTCACTCTAACTCTACCACTCCTACGCTTATCACCTTCCTCTCCATCCAAGCCCCACTAAACTTAAATTTACATAAAACAACATAATCTGATAATCATTCCTAACCCTCTCACTGATTTAAAATCCAACACATACTTCAACATCTTCTTCACCAACACAAATCAATCATACTATTCACTTCGATACCATCTCTAACTCCACCAACTCTAGTATACGAAGAAAATATTTAATATATATATATATATATATATATATATATATTATATATTATATATATATATATATTATATAATTATGATATATATATAATATATATATATATATATATATATATATATATATATATAACATAGGGACGTGTTGGTGTGAGAAGAATTAATAATAAGGAATGAGTGTGCTAGGGAGCTTGTGTTGTATGAAGGCAATGTGTTAATAGAAGAATAAAGATGAGTAATAACATGGTTTGGTCATGTGTAGGGGATAGATGGTAGTAGACTGGTTAAGCAGATGTATAGAGGTGAGTGTGTTGGGAATCGACCGGCGTGGAGACCTAAGAAAAAGTAGATTGAGTAAGTAAAAGAATGTCTGAAGGAAAGGAATAAGAATTTAAGCAGAAGCAGAAGAAGAATTGTGCATTATAGGATTAATGGCAATGCGTTTTTGTGAGGGGGCATGAACCATGACATTGGCGGATACCCACAGTGAGAGTCTAATCGCAAGTGTTTGAAGCTTTAGAGTGGAGTTTTTTTGGCTGCGACGGGGCTTCGCACTTAAGGGTATTCGTAGGGGGTAGCTTTCTTTTCGACTTACGTCATATTCTTCTACTACTTTACTACCCACTCCCAATCTGTGGGAATTATGGTTAAAATAAAGTATATATATATATATATATATATATATGGTTTATCCATTTATATATATATATAATATATATATATAATATATATATATATATATATATAATATATATATATATATATATATAATTATATATATATATATATATATATCTTAACAGGTTTGACAATATTATTGCCGACGGAGACAGGTCGCAGCTTTTCAAGAGTTGAGGCATTTCATTTTCAGTAAAATGTGCGAGGAGAAGCGTACCAACTAGTTTAAATTTCGAAAAAGAGATTACACTTCTCCAGAGATGCTTTTGCACGTCCTGAGGGTCGCTCCAGGGGGAATTGAGCCATTCTGAGCAGTTGTCCTGGGAACCGAAATTTTAATCCCTTGTAAACTTCATTCCTAAGGAGAACATTTTATATCAAATAATTTGAAGGAAAGATAATACTAGTTGGGCCAATTGTAAGGGTATTTATAGAATATAAGAAGTTTACAACTTTAAAAAAATATCACTGGTACACTTTATTACCCGAGAAACTTGCAAGGCATTTACTATAAAGCAAATAAATTCAATAGAAGAGTTTACAGGGGAATTTCATATTGCTGAGTATTTTTTTGTGTTTTTTTATTTGCTACTTATTTAAGTTAAGGGAAATGGACTGAAATTAAAATGTAAAGAGAGTTTAACATCAAGTAAATCTATAGCCCCAACCCTCTTGTTCCAATTTTTTCCTCAAACAAATGAACCTAATATGAGATAATGGAACATCCTGAACACAAATTCTTATACAAATAAAAACTTTCCAAATCCACGCAATACATTTACACATAGATGATTATTTAAAAAAATACAACAACAAATAATCCAGTGATTTTTTTTAAACCCTCTCATTAGGGGATTAAGTGAGGTTAATAAAGAATTTCAAAGGTAATAAGAGAAAAAGAAATTCAAGATAGAAATTAAATTCTTAATAGAATTGAAAATAAAAAGTTTAAAAATACGACAACTAAACCACTATGTAAAATTTTGTAAAAACCTTTACTGAAGAAAGCAAAATCCATGAAGAGATGGAATGTGAACAGCAAGTACAGCAGCAATAATACTCCATTCAAAAAACATTTAAGAAAATTTAAAAAACGAAAATGAAGAGT
>JABUQX010002533.1:0-12770 GCA_015478945.1 Trachelipus rathkii | reverse complement strand
TTCAGTATGTGGCACCGTTCAACCTCAAATTTAGGTATTTAACCGTTTCGCATTATCGTGAAACCTTTCGCATTTTCGTACACCCACTTCAACGAGAATCACAAAATCATTTTGTCAAAAGCTTAATAATAAAATCTAATACCTAAATCATCTCAAATTTTCAACTCCATATGCTTTCCTGAACTCGTATATCTTCCTCGGCACATCAGAGCTCGGGTTGTGTGAAGGAATTTTTGTAAAGAAGCGATGAACCAAAAAGGGGTGGTCGGGGTTCACAACCGTGAAGTAAGGAAATTCCTACAGGATCGGTGAGGCTAAAGGAATTAAAGAGGGTATATTTGTAGGCCCACAAATAAAGGGGAGATAATGAAGGACCATCACTTTGATGAAAGCTTGAATAATATTGAAAAACCTGCATGGAGATCCTTTAAAAGGGTCATAGCTGGGTTTCTAGTCAATATTAAGGCCGACAACTACGAAGAACTAGTTTCCGAACTCCTTCGAAATTATAAAGCAATGGGATGTAACATGTCAATAAAAATACATTTCCTTCATTCACACTTGGACTTTTTTCCTAACTGCAATCTAGGCGCTATAAGCGATGAACATGGTGAGCGATTCCACCAAGATATTTCAACTATCGAAAAACGTTATCAGGGAAATTGGAATTCAAATATGCTTGCAGACTATTGTTGGGGACTTAAAAGGGATGTTCCTCAAGCAAAGTAAATTAACTAAAACTTATCATTTTATAACAATATTAAATTTTTAATTTCGTATTACAAAAAAACCCTGCCCGTTACAACAAAATTGTATGCAAATTCGGAATCAGCGCACAAAAGTCAATAAGAAACACCCATTTTTACTCATTTAACAGACAAAAAGTCAAATTTTGTCTGTTAAATGAGTAAAAATGGGTGTTTCTTATGGAGTTTTGTGCGCTGATTCTTTGTTTTTATAATACGAAATTAAAAATTCCGAATATTTTATTCTTTATTTCATATACTGAGAACATTATATATATATATATATATATATATATATATATATATATATATATATATATATATATATATATATATATATATATATATATATATATATATATATATATATATATATATAATATATATATATATATATATATATATATATATATATATATATATATATATATATATATATATATACATACAAATAGGCACTCTTTCTTGCCACGTAGATATATGTATAAGCAATCTTTATATATATGTATATATATGTAATAATTTTTCTAACTATATGTAATATACTCTCTCTCTCCTCTCTCCTCTCTCTCTCTCTCTAAATATCTATACTCTCTCTCTTTCTCACTATATATATATATATATAAATATATATATATATATATATATATATATATATATATATATATATATATATATATATATATATATATATATATATATATATATATATATATATATATATATATTTCAAATAATTAAAACATAGTGAAAATTCTATATCCCAATATTATCTTAAAGGATCCTCTCCACTTCGTACAAACTTTATTCTCGCTTTGATAACATCCAAATATCGTTATCAAATAAATTAACAATTGTATATTTTATCACAAATGTCTTTTCAATATCTTTTACTAAAATATTTGTTTTGAATATCACATCTGTATACAGGGTGCTTACGAAATAGGGGGACTAATTTGGAGGATATTATCTTTGTATCATTACAAGCGTTTTGTATTAAATAAAGTTACCTGTAAAGTTCCTCATTTAGTAGGTAAATGTGTTAGGAAGGTGCAAGAGGTATGATGTGAATATTGGTGTTTATGTTCCGTAGACATGGTTGGCTACGGAAATAGAACAGGGTATTGCTGTCTCTAATATTGGACACTGCTATTGGTTGCTTGATAGGTACCCCCTTATTATAGAGAAAGGATGAATAATACTAGGAATATTGTTGATAGTATTCGAGCAACATTTTTCCGAATAAACGGATGACAGCAATAATTATAATAAAACAATTCATATTTTCGAATCTATTTTAATAATACGCTAAATATTACTAATTAATAACAATATTATTTGATAAGTTATATTACTAAAATAATAGTAATAACACGAATAGGAACAACAATACTAATAACAAATATTTATAATAGGAATATTAATAATAATAATAATAATAATAATAATAATAATAATAATAATAATAATAATAATAATAATAATAATAATAATAATAATAATAATAATAATAATAATAATAATAATAATAATAATAATAACAATAATAATAATAATAATAATAAAAAATAATAATAATAATAATAATAATAATAATAATAATAATAATAATAATAATAATAATAATAATAATAATAATAATAATATAATAATGATAAAGCCTAATGCAATATCCACTAATAATATACGTAATAATAATAAATAATATTAATAATAAGCTAATAATAATAAATAATAATTAATAATAATAATAATAATAATAATAATAATAATTAAAATGTAATAGTGTTTATATATTATTATTATTTATAATAATAATAATAATGAATGATCACAGAAGATTTTACTCTTCGTCAGCGGGATTCGAACGTTGGACTCCGCGTTGCTGAGTTAACAACAACCGGATGCTCCAACCACTAGGCCATCCATTTTACATTATTTACATTATTGTTATAATAATAACAATAATAATAATAATAATAATAATAATAATAATAATATAATATAATAAATAATAATAATAATAATAATAATACAATAATATATTAATATAGTAATATAATAATAATAACAATAATAATAGTAATAATAGTAATAATAATAATGATAAAATAATAATAATAATAATAATAATAATAATAATAATAATAATAATAATAATAATAATAATAATAATAATAATAATAATAATAATAATAATAATAATAATAATAATAATAATAATAATATAAAATAATAATAATAATAATAATAATAATAATAATAATAATAATAATAATAATAATAATAATATAATAATAATAATAATAATAATAATAATAATAATAATAATAATAATAATAATGATAATTACAATATGCCGAATGTGTATTATGCGCTACACAATAATAAGACCTGCCTCACAAAAGGTGTTCAAAGTGTCCCCCACCAACCTCAATACATGCTGCGACGCGATGGTTCATGGTCTGACGTATCCTGGCAAAGATTCCTGGTTTTTGTCGAATCCGTGTACAGGCATCTATAATCCGTTGGGTAATAATTTCGGCGGAGGTCGGCACGTCTACGTACGCGAGGGTTTTTAAGTGTCCCCATAGATAGAAGTCGAGGGGATTTAGGTCTGGGGACAGTGCTGGCCAGTTGACAGGACCTCCTCACATATTCACAAATTCACTTGATAGCAACTATATCACTGACACTTAAGAGTGTAAATATGATACGCAACGTTAATTCTACAAACACTGCTTTGTTTCGCACAGGAAAATCAGCTTCTTATACACAAACATAGTGGTGATATAGAGCTACATCAAAAAGTGCTTCAATTACCAGATATGATGCTATACCATGATGTAATAAGATGATGCAATCCATCAAGATTTTTGAATACTACATAAATGATCTTAAATAATACTCTAAATATGTGATAATATCAATGACAATGATATTTCTCTAATTGTAATGTATATTTCATAAAAAATAATAAAACTAGCAAAATTTCTACTTTTTTAAGAAAAAAAGTTCATAGAAAAAAAAACTGACCTGATTGGCAAAAAAAAAAAAGCAGATTCGAATTCAGCTCATTAAAATACATAAGAATTACTTGAAAAAAACTTGACAGCAAAAATGTCGCAGACCAGTGATTATATATTATACATTATACATTTTACATTTTACATTTTACATTTTACTTTTTACATTTTACTTTTTACTTTTTACTTTTTACTTTACTTTTTACTTTTTACTTTTTACTTTTTACTTTTACTTTTCACTTTACATTTTACATTTTACATGTTTACATTTTACATATTTATATTCCAAAAATAAATGAACAAAATTATTTTTTCAAGGATATATTTGTTCCATCTGCTCCAAATTAATTTAAAAGCATCGTGTAAATATAACAATCCACAGTACTTTCATCCACCTGGTAACTGATTTTGTGTTAGTTTTGACCATTTACTTTTTACTTTTTACTTTTTACTTTTTACTTTTTACTTTTTACTTTTTACATTTTACATTTTACATTTTACATTTTACATTTTACATTTTACATTTTACTTTTACATTTTACATTTTGCTTTTTACTTTTTACTTTTACATTTTACATTTTAGGGCTTACAGTTTACATTTTACATTTTACATTTTACATTTTACATTTTACTTTTTACATTTTACATTTTACAAATTTCAAAAGATTTGAAGTTTTTGAACAAAATTCAAATTTATGAATTCATATATCACTCTTTAAAGCTTCTAAGTTTACCTCTAAAAAGCGTTGCGTACACATACTAACGAATCTATCGTTCACATTTCCATCCACCGGTGAACGGATTTTGGGTCTAGTTTTGCTCCATTAACTTTTTACTTTATTACTTTTACTAGATTACTTTACTTTTATTTTACATTTTACACTCTCTCTCATTTTACATTTTCATTTGTGCATTTACATTTCACTTTTTACTCTTTTTCTTACCTTACGTTTACTTTTTGTTTTTTTATATTTTACATTTTACATTTTACATTTTACATTTTACATTTTACATTTTACTTTTTACTTTTTACTTTTACATTTTACATTTTACTTTTTACTTTTTACTTTTACTTTTTTACTTTTAACATTTTACTTTTTACTTTTTACATTTTACTTTTTACATTTTACATTTTACATTTTATATTTACTTTCACTTTACTTATTTTCAACATTAAATTAAAACTCACATTTTACTTTACATTTTACATTTTACATTTACATTTTAATTTAAACTTTTACTTTTACTTTAGATTAATAAAAGTTACATTTTATATTATACATTTACTTATTCACTTTTCGCTTTTTTATTTACAGTTTACAGTTTACATTTTATATTTTTCATTTTACAGTTTACAGTTTACATTTTACATTTTACTTTTTACATTTTACATTTACATTTTTACAAATTTCAAAAGATTGAAGTTTAATACAAAAATTTTAATTCTTAAAATTCAACTTCCCTAAAGCTTCTAAAATTAATCATAACAATCCATCGTTACTTTCCATCCACCTGGTAACGGATTTCGTGTTAGTTTTGTCCATTTACTTTTAACTTTTACATTTTACATTTTTACATTTTACATTTTACATTTACATTTTACATTTTACATTTTACATTTTACATTTTACATTTTACATTTTACATTTTACTTTTTACTTTTTACTTTTTACTTTTTACTTTTTAATTTTTACTTTTTACTTTTTACATTTTACTTTTTACTTTTTACTTTTCACTTTTCACATATTACATTTTACATTTTAAATTTTACATTTAACTTTTTTACATTTTACTTTTTACCATTAAGTTTTTACTTTTCACACTTAACATTTAACATTTTACATTTTACTTTTTACATTTTACATTTTACATTTTACATTTTACATTTTACTTTTTACCTTTTAATTTTTACATTTTACATTTTACTTTTTACTTTTGCTTTTTACTTTTTACTTTTTACATTTTACATTTTAAATTTTACATTTTACATTTTACATTTTACATTTTACAGTTTACAGTTTACAATTTACATTTTACATTTTACTTTTAACTTTTTATTTTACATTTTACATTTTACTTTTTACTTTTTGCTTTTTACTTTTTACTTTTTACATTTTACATTTTTCATTTTACATTTTACATTTTACATTTTACAATTTACTTTTTACTTTTTACATTTTACATTTTACATTTTACATTTTACATTTTACTCTTTACATTTTACTTTTTACATTTTACTCTTTACTTTTTACATTTTACTTTTTACTTTTTACTTTTTTACATTTTACATTTTACATTTTACATTTTACATTTTACGTTTTACTTTTTAATTTTTACCTTTTTACTTTTTACATTTCATATTTTACGTTTTACATTTTTCGTTTTACATTTTATATTTCACTTTTTACATTTTACATTTTACATTTTACTTTTTACTTTTTACTTTTACTTTTTACTTTTTACATTTTACTTTTACTTTTACATTTACTTTTACTTTTTACTTTTTACTTTTAACTTTTAAAATTTTACTTTTTACTTTTTAGTTTTACATTTTACATTTTACATTTTACTTTTTATTTTTTATTTTTCACATTTCTCATTTTACATTTTACATTTTACATTTTACTTTTTACATTTTACATTTTACATTTTACTTACTTTTACATTTTACTTTTTACTTTTTACTTTTTACTTTTTACATTTTACTTTTTACATTTTACATTTCATATTTTATTACTTTTACCTTTTACTTTTTACTTTTCACATTTAACATTTAACATTTTACATTTTACTTTTTACATTTTACATTTTACATTTAAAATTTAACTTTTTACTTTTTACTTTATACTTTTTACATTTTATATTTTACATTTTACTTTTTACTTTTTGCTTTTTGCTTTTGCTTTTTACTTTTTACATTTTACATTTTACATTTTTCATTTTACAGTTTACAGTTTACATTTTACATTTTACTTTTTACTTTTGCTTTCTTTTTACTTTTTACATTACATTTTCATTTACGGTTCTTGGAACTTTCTTTACATTTTACATTACATTTTACATTACTTTTACATTTTACATTTTACATTAACATTGTGACCTTTTTTCTTCTTACCATTTTGACTGGCATCTTACCTTAGTTACCTTACATTTTCTTTTTACTTTAGAGTGGTTTTTGTCTGGTACACTTACCATAGTGACCTTTACATTTTTACTTTCACTTTTTACTTTTACTTTTTACTTTTTTACCTTTATTGAATAAGAACGCAATATAAATTTAGCACGGTTTCTATATAATATTTTTACTTTTTACATTTTACATTTTACATTTTACTTTTTATTTTTACTTTGTTACTTTAATTTTACATTTCGACATTTTACGTTTTACATTGCTTTTAACTTTTTACATTTTACTCTTTACTTTTTACTTTTTACTTTTTACCTTTTACTTTTTACTTTTTACTTTTTACTTTTTACTTTTTACTTTTTACTTTTTATTTTTTTCTTTTTTACATTTTACATTTTACATTTTACATTTTACATTTTTACTTTTTACTTTTTACTTTTTACCTTTTACTTTTTACTTTTTACATTTTATATTTTACGTTTTACATTTTACGTTTTACATTTTATATTTTACTTTTTACATTTTACATTTTACTTTTTATTTTTTACTTTTTACTTTTTACTTTTTACATTTTACATTTTACATTTTACATTTTACTTTTTACTTTTTACTTTTTATTTTAACTTTTAACTTTTTCATTCTACTTTTACTTTTTAACATTTTACTTTTTACTTTTTATTTTTATATTTTACATTTTACATTTTACATTTTACTTTTACTTTTTACTTTTTCACATTTCTCATTTCTCATTTTACATTTTACATTTTACATTTTACTTTTTACATTTTACATTTTACTTTTTACTTTTTACTTTTTACATTTTACTTTGTACTTTTTACATTTTACATTTTACATTTTACATTTTACATTTCAGATTTTACATTTTACATTTTACATTTTACATTTCAGATTTTACATTTTACATTTTACAAATTTCAAAAGATTTAAAATTTTTTAACAAAATTCAATTTCTTGATAATATATCAACTTCCTCTAAAGCTTCTGTAAATCATAACAATCCATCGTTACTTTCCATCCACATGGTAACGGATTTTGTGTTAGTTTTGTCCATTTACTTTTACTTTTTACCTTTTACTTTTTACCTTTTACATTTTACTTTTTACTTTTTACTTTTTCCCTTTTACATTTTACTTTTTACTTTTTACCTTTTACCTTTTACTTTTTACTTTTTACATTTTACATTTTACATTTTACACTTTACTTTTTATATTTTACATTTTACATTTTACCTTTTACTTTTTACTTTTTACTTTTTATTTTTAACATTTTACATTTTACTTTTTATTTTTTACTTTTTACATTTTACTTTTTACATTTTACATTTTACATTTTACATTTTACTTTCTACATTTTAAGTTTTACAAATTTCAAAAGATTTGAAGTTTTTGAACAAAATTCAATTTCTTGATCATATATCAACTTCCTTTAAAGCTTCTAAAATTAACTTAAAAGCTTCTTTAAATCATAACAATCCATCGTTTCTTTCCATCCACCTGGTAACAGATTTCGTGTTAGTTTTGTCCATTTACTTTTTACTTTTTACATTTTACATTTTACATTTTACATTTTACATTTTACATTTTACATTTTACATTTTACATTTTAAATTTTACATTTAAACATTTTACATTTTACATTTTACATTTAAACATTTTACATTTTACATTTTACATTTTGCATTTTACAAATTTCAAAAGATTTGAGGTTTTTGAACAAAATTCAATGTCTCGATCTTATAACAAGTTCCTCTAAAGCTTCTATAATAAACTTAAAAGCTTCTGTAAATCATAACAATTCATCGTTACTCTCCACCCAACTGGTAACGGATTTCTCGTTAGTTTTGTCCATTTTGTCTTTTGGAAACATTTCCTCATTTTTCTAATTAAAATGATTGTGTGAATTGATGATCTAGAGTAGTGAGTGCCCAGTTGTTTACCCTGTGCCAAGAAGATTCTAATGTTTTGTCGTCCACATTAGTGTGAACAGAATTGATGACCCTGGGTATTTTCGACAGCTTGAGCATTTCTAAAACTTTCATTCATTGCTGCTGCATCATCATATATTTTGTTCAATTTAAAAATCACTCACTATTTAATTCAACCCTATTAGTATTGCATCTTCAAGATATTCTTCTTTTGTGCTTTCAACAGCAGCAAAGCATAAAAAATATTCACGAAACAAAAACATGTGTATCCCATTTTTATCAATATATATATATATATATATATATATATATATATATATATATATATATATATATATATATATATATATATATATATATATATATATATATATATATATATATATATATATATGCATGATTTCCTTTGATTATTATTTTAATAATTCCTATAAATTAAAATTAAGAGACTTAAAAGTCTTGAAAAATTTCCGATAGTTTAAATAATTTCAGTGAAGTTCAGACCACTTCAACCTCCCTGGATACGTCCTTACATACATACATACATACATACATACATACATACATACATACATACATACATACATACATACATACATACATACATACATACATACATTACATACATACATACATACATCATAATACATACATACATACATACATACATACATACATACATACATACATACATACATACATACATACATACATACATACATACATACATACATACATACATAAGTATTTATAACATACCTAAAAAAAGTAATTGTTTGTAGGTTCTGATTATAATGATAATTTTATTAGTGGCCTTATTTTACCTAAAATTATTTTTTCATAGATATATAAGAACTTTTAATCATTATCATTTTATTCAATAGGAAAATAGGGTTAAGACTTTCTATAACTTTAAATTAGTTTAAAATATATAGATATATAGATAGGTAGATGGTCTTTAATTTTTAATTCTTTATTTCGTAAATATAGTATATCAAGAAGTATGTCGTAATTTATTTTATAATTACTCTATCTGTCACTATTGTGACCAGTATTTCCTAATGGGTGCAGATGACTGTATTCGCGAGTGTTTAACCTGAAGTTGTGTTTGGAGAAATCGTGAGTGCATTGGTCATCATTTTCCTTTTATATTTTCTGTAAATAATAAACTAAAAAACAAAGTTGTATATAAAAATAGGTTTAATTGTTGTAAAATTAAGTATTTGAAGCAGTATTCAACATATATTTCCATTTACTATATCAGAATGCAAATGATATGGTACTGTACTCAATCGTCCACACCAACCAATCAGCGACTTCCATTTTGGAGGTGTGTGATGACGTCATTCTTGACATTTTAGAAAATTTCTTTTACACTCGTTGCATATATATTTGTAATGGAAAATATAACAATGTTTAAACCCTTATAATTCACTTAATAAATATCCTTTCGATTTGGTACTGGCTCCAGAGTGAAATTGCTTACCAACTATTACCATTTAAAAGGATTTCTTCCGAATTCTTATTTTTGGAGTTATTAAAAATTATTGTTTTCATACTTTATCAATATTTTGGCTCATTTTTTTGTAGAGTACACCGCCCCAGTCTGTATCACAAGGATATATCTTCATCATGATTGATCTTCAATCTTTGATCTTCCCGAAGTGCCATGGATACTAATGTAGTATCTTGTATCGTGGTGTTAATACAAAGAGTGTCTTTTCAGAACTTATTGGAGCTCAGTATTCAAATGAATGCATAAAATCTTCTACAATCGAGTTGAAAGTTTTCAACTTTTAAATCTCTAGGCGCGCTGGGAGAAAAGTGAGATATATAATAGTATATAATATATATATATATAATATATATATATATTATATATATATATATATATTATATAATATATATATATATATATTATAATATATATATATATATATATATATATATATATATATTATATAATATATATATATTATTATATATATATATATATATATATATATTATAAATATAGTATATATATAAATATATATATATATATATTTATATATATATATAATATAATAATATATTATATATATACTATTTAATATATTATATATATATTATATATAATATTTATATATATTATTATATATATATATAATATAATATCCCAGAAAGAGGAAAGAGACAGTCTCATGGAAATGTTTGGAGAAGTTTGGAGGACGGAAGAAGAGAGGGAGGATGTATTGTTGCTGATTGGAGATTTCAATGCAAGAGGGGGGAGGAGAAAGACGTGGTGGGGATAATGGTGGGACAGTATGAAGAGGAGATAAAGAATATTGAAGGAGATCTGTTTAAGAAGGGAATGATGTCACGAGTGGCTTTTTCCACACAGAGGACTCGCATCGGTTCACAAATATGAATGGACAATATCACAGGAGAACTCAATCAGAGATCTATTTTATTATAGACAATATAATATCGTCTGATAGTAGGGCTAATAAGGATGCTGAAGTGAACCTGAACTAATAATAATGTATTCCGATTCAGTAGATTGCGTGGTGACGGACCTGAGATGAAGACAGAAAGTGCAGAATTAAGAAAAGAAAAATGTGATTTAAGTGGAGTCATGAAGCGAGGATGACAGGAAAAGGATATATTTGAAAAAATAAACGAAGAATTTAGAACAATTAGAAAAAGTAGGAGAGATGTGGGAGATACAAGAAGCGTAATGAAAGCAGCAGAGGAAACCCTGGGTTAAAGATGGGTAGGAGGAACCGAGAAAAACACACACGAGGTGGTAGACAGAAGAAGTGAAGGGCACTAAGAGGAAAACATATTGATGAGGAAGGTGGTTGAAAAAAAGAAATGCACAGACAAGGGCTTAGTATGTGAGGCAAAAAATAAAGTATAGAGAGTGAAAAAAAGAGTAGAAGAAGAAGGCAACAAAGAGAGAGGCGGAAGAAATGATGGAAGATGTGAGGGCAGTAAGGAAGAAGATTTTTAAACTGGCAAAAACGTATAAAGGATCAAAAGGAAAAGTATGCAATATCAAGGATAAGAGGAGAAGTTTTGGTGGATCAACAGACATAAGGCGAGATGGACGGAATACTTTCAGAGACTGTATAAACGTAAATGAACAGTGGAGAAAGAGACTGTTGAAGAGGGAGATGAAGAGTAAGAAGATCACCTATGTAGGAGTTGGAGGTAGCTCTGAGGGCGATGAAGAGCGGTAAGGCACAGTGGGAAGATGGGATACCCATATAACTAATAAAAGAGGGATAAGAGAAAATGAAAGAAGTAATTCTGAAATTGTTCAATAGGTGTTGGAACGAGGGTGAAGTACCAGTGGGGTGGGGAAAGTGAATCATAGTTCCAATATATAAAGGAATAGGAGATACAGGAGACTGTTAAAAACTATAAGGTTGCTTTTACACTTTGCTTTTACACTTTGCTTTTACCCCTTGCTTTTACAATTTGCTTTTGCACCTTGCTTTAGCACCTTGCTTTTACACCTTGCTTTTACACCTTTGCTTTTACACTTTGCTTTACACTTTGCTTTTACACTTTGCTTTTACACTTTGCTTTTACACTTTGCTTTTACACTTTGCTTTTACACTTTGCTTTTACACTCTGCTTTTACACTCTGCTTTTACACTCTGCTTTTACACTCTGCTTTTACACTTTGCTTTTACACTTTGCTTTTACACATTGCTTTTACACTTTGCTTTCACACTTTGCCTTTACACTTTGCTTTTAAACTTTGCTTTTACACTTTGCTTTACACTTTGCTTTTACACTTTGCTTTTACACCTTCATTTTACACCTGAACTAACACTTTGCATTACCTTCACATTGTAGAACCTTTGCTTTTACACTGCTTTACACTCTGCTTTTACACTTGCTTTTACACTCTGCTTTTACACTCTTCTTTTACA
>JABUQX010002532.1:0-19864 GCA_015478945.1 Trachelipus rathkii | reverse complement strand
TGCCCATTACATACATATACATATATATACAAAGAGATCAGAGAGAGGAGAAAGAGGAGAGAGAGAGAGAGAGAGAGAGAGAGAGAGAGAGAGAGAGAGAGAGAGAGAAGGATGAAAGGAGTTCATGGGGATGGATGGATGGACAGTGGATGGAAGATGGAAGAGGACAAACCCATAAATGACAGGAAAGCAATAAGCACATCAAAAACATTTTATGAACAATATACAAGTTAGGTTGGCTGTTAGGTTAGGTTAGGTTAGGCTATTTGAATGGTTGGTTGAGATTGGTTAACTAGGTTGGTTGTTTGCTGGATCTGTTAGAGAAAACATAACAACTGATTTATTACATATGCCATGAGAAAGAGAGAGGAGAGAGAGAGGAGAGAGGAGAGAAAGAGGAGAGGAGAGAGAGAGAGAGGAGACACATATACAATTGAAACCACCTTTTTTCCTGTCGACTCATTTTCCTGTGGACCTTTTGGGCTAGTCCCCCATCCATATAGCAAAAAAATACTAGAGTGTTTACATAAATAGATAAAGGCTGTCCAGGAGAAGAGGTGTTTTAGTAGTTATCTAATTTGTCTTGTTATATATTAATTTCTTTTGGACGGGAACAACTTTATATAATATATATATATATATATATATATATATATATATATATATATATATATATATATATATAGTGAGTATATATATATATATATATATATATATATAGGTATATATATATATATATATATATATGCATATGAATTAAAGAAATAAAGGAATGGAACCTGATCCAGCAAGCCTTGGTGCACCGCGACCGGGATTCCTTTGCCTGCTGTCTTTGACAAACACACAAAACCGAAAGGAGTCTGTTTTAATATATATATGAGCATGAAAGAGCATATATATATATATATGAGGAGGAGGAGGAGAGGAGAGAGAGGAGAGGAGAGGAGAGAGAGAGAGAGAGGAGAGAGAGGACAATGGATTTTTGTTTATCCGGATTTAATTCCGATGATTGATCGAGATTCGAGATGGAGGATTGGTTCGACTTCTGATAGACGACCTAGTATTCTCTAAAGAACTTTATTTTTCTTCACCACTTCTGTTACCGATCTACTATGATTTTTAATCCTTTACTATTTTCATTTGAAAATATTTTAATTAAAAGGAATTGTCCGATGCCAGGAAAGTGAATATAAATCGGGAATGGTAGCCACACATCTTTTCTCTCAATGCACCTTACTTAAGAGAGGCAGAAAGCCAATAAAAGATTTGCTTTCATTTATCTATTCCACTAACCCTTCTCCTCAATCCACTTCCATTATTTTCATGATAACATAATTCAACTTTCCTCCTTTCCCACTTCCTGAATATATCTAAATTCACGAAAGTAATAAAATTTTCACTTTTTTTTTTTAACATTTTTTCTATTTTTTTTTTTCATTATTTTTCACTTTTTTTTTAATTTTTACTTTATTCAAATTTTCAATTTAAATTTTTCACTTTTTTTCAAATTTTTCAATTTTCAAATTTTTTTTTCGAACCATCAAATTCTTTTTTCACTTTTTTCAAATTTTCACTTTTTTCTTCTTTTTGCCCTTATCTTTCTTGGAAAGAGTATATCATCATTCTTACTTTAAGCAATTCCATAGAATTTAGGAGAATTTAAAACATGCTTTGCTTTCTCTCCCAGTCAAGACCGTTTAGAGGCATTACATTGTCATTACTTCTTGAATAGAGCAAATGTCACACCTTGGTGGTTCCATCACTACAATTCTCCCCGAAATGGTGGAGTATAGGACCTTTCGCCTCAACAACACTCAACAAACTCTCTTCAGCCACCAATTATATATATATATATATATATATATATATATATATATATATATATATATATATATATATATATATATATATATATATATATATATATATATATATATATATATATATATATATATATATATATATATATATATATATATATATATATATATATATATATATATATAACCAAAACGAACTTGAAAATTTTAAATTATTTATTAGCCGAATATTTTCGGGTAAGAATCCTTCTTCCCATTTTTCAAGGCTAATTTTTATACAAAAAATAAGTATTATGTAAAATTAATAAATAATATAAAGTTAAAATAAATAAAGCATATAGGTAAATGAAAGATTACAATTTTATGTAGTAAAGAGTTCATGATATAAACAAAATTTCATTTCGGCATTAAAAGACTGTTACAATTTAGATTTTCATTTAAGGTCGGTTTGAGATGCCAAATATACAAGGATTCTAACAACTGAAGATCCTCTTATTTTTACAATAATATACAATGAGTATTAATTAAGGTATTTACGCTTTGGAAGTATTCTTTGGCAAGCCGCAAAAGTGTCTGCTAGGACTCAGTGGTTCCCAAACTGGGGGTAAATTACCCCAGAGGGTAATTTATTAATTTTTCGGGGTAATGGAGGGGTGTGAGGGGGCAAGAGAAAAAGTTTGAAAAAAAAATAAAAAAAAAGAAGAAAAGTGTGTGGCAACCCTGATGACTCATCGACGTCACTCACTGCTTGAGGTTACCTCTATTTTACACTATTAGCACAGATAAATAATATTAACACACTATGCTATCAGTTTCTCTGTGAGTATCAGCCCAGGCAGTAGTGTTAACATTTATCCCCTATTTTTTATGCAGTTTTTTCTTCTTTTATGCAGATTAAAAAATAAAATGTCCAATAAGCGCACCTTCTGGCGCGGTTTTTCGTCGTGGGTTTGTGAATTTACCTTCTGGTGGAGAGGATCGGCCACAATTTGTGGTATGTCACAAAATGAAAGCCTCAAAGCCATCAAAACTCTCAGCACACCTGCAGAATTGGCATCCAAATCTTCAAATTGAAGATCATTCTTATTTTCAGCCCCGGACTGTAGCACTGAAGAATATCCAGTTTGGTTCAGCTGGAAATCAAACCCAAAAGCTTCAGGCTGCGGTCGAAGCATCCCACTATGTGGTATATAAAGCTACCGAACAGCAGAAATGCCACACCATTGCGGAGAATCTGATTATGCCTTGTGTATACGAGATGGTAAGCAAGGTATGTAGGAGGATCAAGCGAAGAAACTGAGTGCCATGTCTCTATCAAACAACGCAATCCGCCGACGATTCGATGACATGGCATCAAGAAATCCTGTTCTAAATTACAACAGAGATTAAGGAAACTTCATATAGCAAATTCTCTTTGCCATTTGTGCTCCTCCAGTTGTGCTCCTCTCCTTGGGTTCATCCGTTACGTCCTCCAGGACATTATCCCAGAAGAGTTCCTATTTTGCGAGGATCTGCTGACAACCACTAAGGGAGAAGATATCTTCAATACCATCAACAGTTTCTTTACCAAGAATGGATTGTATTGGAATAGCGTTCAACAAGTAGGGTAGGGAGAGATGTTTTTAATTTTATTTAAATGTCTTGTAAATTAAATCTTATAAATTTAATTACATTAAAACCATATAATTAGAGCACAAAAGATAAGTAAGAATGACCAACTGACACAACTATAATAAATTTTATTTTTAATTTAGCTCTCCGTTGATGGAGCACAGTCGATGATGGGTGGTCATCGTGGATTATGGAGCCTCATACAACCTGTGAATCCAGAAATTTCTGTAGGTCATTGCACCATTCATCGGTACTCTCTTGGATCGAAAAGCTTGCCTGGTAATCTGAAGTTAGTGTATGAAGATGTGTTGAAAATCGTCAACTTCATCAAGCCCAGGGATTTGAATTCGCGTATATTCAAGGAGCTGTGCAAGGAAATGGGAGAGCAGTGTGAAGTTCTGCTTTACACACCCATGTTTGCTGGTTGTCACGAGGCAAGGTTGTACGTCGAGTCATCGAGCTTCGAAAGGCTAATCAGGAATTCCTGGAACAAAAAGGACCTACTTTTGCTACCAAATTCACTGATAAGGAGTGACTTGCTCGACTTTGTTACTTGACTGACATATTTGCGGAGCTGAACAGTGGTAATATGCAATTCCAGGGTCGGAACACGACTGTCATTGCTGCACATCAAACTCTGACTGCATTTCTGGGAAAAATGCAACTCTGGATTCAGCGCTTGGAGAATGGAGTGATCGTCCAGTTCCATACCTTAGACCGATTTGTTGAGGAGAATAATGCTGGATCACTTCTACAGATCATCAACAAAGAGATGAGTGAGCATTTGAAGGAGCTTGAAACAAACATGCATCGATACTTTCCAGGCAGTGACCAAGAAACAACCAATCTTCAGTGGATCATTCATCCCTTCTCTGCACCTGATGATGCCATTCATGATGATGATTTCCCTGCAAAGTATGATTGGATCACAATGTGAGCCAATGAAGCCTTGAAAATTGAATTCCAAAACCAAAATGTAGATTCCTTTTGGATTTCACGACTAACTGACTCGCAACTCTGTCCAAGAGAGCTCTGAAGTTGTTGGAATAATTCTCAACAACGTATCTCTGCAAGAAGGGGTACTCAACTGTGCTGGGGATGAAAACAAAAAAGAGGACTTCCTAGAATGTTGCAAACGATGCCAGGCTAGCACTTTCAACCACGAAGCCAAGAATTCCTCAACTAGCTTTAAGTATGCAACTCCATCCATTACACTGATGTTCTTTGGACTTTGCCAATAGTCATTAACATGCACAATGTTCAAATACACTGCTACAATAAAATAAATAAAAGAAAATACTTTAAAATTTTAATTTAGGCATATATATTAATGTTGACAACATTTTGTGAAAGGGGTAATTTGCTTAATGGGGTAGTTAAATTGGGTAACAAGCTGAAAAAGTTTGGGAACCACTGATGTAAATGGTTTAGAGTTCTAAATGAAATACCTTTATGCTCAGCAATGCGTGTGGAATGGCTTCGGGCTTCGTATTGTCTTTCCTATGTAGGTGGTATCGCAGTCGTCGCAACTGAATCGACGAGTATAAAGGTAAAGGGAGTTTATCTTTAAATTTAAAATATTTCCCAATTTTGTTTTCACTGTAAAATCTAAATCTAAATTTTAATTGTTGAAAGTTTGTTTTTAAAACCCCATCAATTTTACGACGAATTTCGTAACTCATTTTCCCCGAAAAGGGCAACTTCAAATAAAAAATATTCTTAGGAGCTGTTAATTTTGCCTGAGATTTGTCTTCAAATTTTGCTGAAAGTAATTCTGGGAACCCATTCTTCAGAAATAATGTTTTCTAGAAATCGAGTTCTTTAGTGAGATTGACAAAAGATGACGAAATTTTGTATCCCTTGTGAAAACGTTTTAATTAAATTGATTTTAAAAATATGAGGAATAAAAGAATAAAATTTTGTCGTCAATCCAGTAAAAGTTGATTTTCTGAAGACACTGGCGTGAAATTTGTTGTCCTTCTATATAACGATATCTAGAAATACCAAAGAATTATTTTGTTCTACATCAACAATGAATTTTTTATTCGAATGTTTTGAGTTGGCATATTGAAAAAACTTATCAACATGATCTTCGGACTTAAAAAAGAGAAAGGAATCATCCACATACCTCCTGTAAATTATAGGTTTGAAATCTACTGGACATTTTTCCATGAATGAATATGAAGATGTTATTAAGAGTAGGACCTAAAGAACTGCCCATAGCGACACCATCAACTTGTTTATAAAATTTCCCATTAGACATGAATATAACATCTTTTGATGATATGTATAGTAACTCCTTAAAATTTTGTCTGTCTAGAGTGTAGATCATGTATTGTAGATGACTTTCTGAACAATGAATTTAATATAATATCCAAAGTTTCGCCTAATGGCACGTTAGTATATATATATATATATATATATATATATATATATATATATATATATATATATATATATATATATATATATATATATATATATATATATATATATATATATATATATATATATATATATATATATAGTGAGATATATATATCTATATAAGAATTTATATATATATGAGAGAGAGAGAGAGAGAGAGAGCCTTAAGAAGATGGTCGACACAGCAGGAAGAGCAGGAATGACTCGCCTCGGAAGATGCTGATGAACGAACACTCACAGAACTGATAACAACAATAATAACAATAACAATGTAAATAATAACAATAACAACAATAAATAACAATAACAATAATAACAATAACAATAATAATAATAATGACAATAATATTAAATATTCATAATAATGATAATAAGAAATAAAATAATAATAATAATAATAATAAATAAATAATAATAATAATAATAAATAATAATTATAATAATAATAATAATAATAATAATAATAATAATAATAACACACACAAATAGTGGAATGGAAAATAATGGAAATAATAAAATAACAATAACAATAACAATAATAACAATAAATAACAATAACAATAAATAACAATAACAATAATAATAAATAGTGGAATAAATAATAATAACAATAATAATAATAATAATAATGGAATAATAAATAATAATAAATAATAAATAATAATGGAATAATAACAATAACAATAACACACACTGGATGGAATGAAATAAATGGATGAAAGGACTGGAGATCATGGAATAGAGTGGAATAATAAGGAGGAAAGGACAAAGAATAATGGAATAATGAATGGATAATGGATAAAATGGAATAACAATAATGGAATAACAATGGAATGGAATGGAATGGAATGGAATGGAATGGAATAATGGAATGGAATGGAATGGAATGGAATGGAATGGAATGGAATGGAATGGAATGGAATGGAATGGAATGGAATGGAATGGAATGGAATGGAATGGAATGGAATGGAATGGAATGGAATGGAATGGAATGGAATGGAATGGAATGGAATGGAATGAAATGGAATGGAATGAAATTGCTGGAATGGAATGGAATGGAATGGAATGGAATGGAATGGAATGGAATGGAATGGAATGGAATGGAATGGAATGGAATGGAATGGAATGGAATGGAATGGAATGGAATGGAATGGAATAATGGAATGGAATGGAATGGAATGGAATGGAATGGAATGGAATGGAATGGAATGGAATGGAATGGAATGGAATGGAATGGAATGGAATGGAATGGAATGGAATGGAATGGAATAAATAATAATAACAATAATAATAACAATAATAATAATAATAATAATAATAATAATAATAATAATAATAATAATAATACGGTGTAGTATCACAATAAGCAAATGTCGCTTGGTAATAATAATAATAATAATAATAATAATAATAATAATAATAATAATAATAATAATAATAATAATAATAATAATAATAATAATAATAATAATAATAATAATAATAATAATAATAATTTAGCTTGTATTCCGGTCAATTTTACTTGATAAACACTCTTTGATTTTTTTCTGCCTGCTTGGTAGAGGGCAAACGTTTCCGGAAAATTCTCAAAATTCGTTTTCCCTGAGGTTTTGTTTATATTTAATTGTATCTCATTATCGCTTTTATATATGAATTAGCCACTTTAATTAACTCTATATATCGATTGTTTTTTTTCTCGCAAGCGCCAGGAATATAATAGCCTGATATGTCGCCTGTAGACACAATGTGGCCAATGTGGTTTTTACTACTTTGAAAATAAAGAAAACTGATTTATGATTTATTTAGTGTTTTAAATGACCTATACATATGTATTGTAATCTAATTGACTTCGAGTGTAATTTCTTTAAGATATATCGCAATGTTCAAGTTTTAGATGCAATTATTGGATATTATAAAGTTTTTGAAAAGCTATTATCTCTGAAATAATAATAATAATAATAATAATAATAATAATAATAATAATAATAATAATAATAATAATAATAATAATAATAATAATAATAATAATAATAATAATAATAATAATAATAATAATAATAATAATAATAATAATAATAATAATAATAATAATAATAATAATAATATTTTATGAATAAATCCTGGAACAATAATAATTATCATAAAGAAGACAAGCTCATGATTTTCATGCACCGAGAACAAGACTAACATTTCACAATAATAATAAATAATAATAATAATAATAATAATAATAATAATAATAATAATAATAATAATAATAATAATAATATTTTACTGATTAATCACTACTGAGTTTAATATTTAAGTAGAACTACTGAACTGAAATTGAAATCCAAGTCAGGAACTGCGAATTTGGTAAATTTTTGGTGAATCAGAGTTTGAACCATAGTCCAATTACCTTAGAAGCGATTCCACAACCCAGATTACCCTAAAGACCAAAGCTGTTTTATCATGTGGTAATATTTTAAGCAAATTTTAATGAATATTCAGTCAGTATGTTTTAAAGATAAACCCATTAGGGTGGCGAAGAGAAAACCCGTTTGGTGGAATAGAGAGATAATAGAGAAAATTAATGAAAAGCGTAGATGTTTTAAAATATTCAAGGGTAGTAATAGGGAAGATGATTTAGAAAATTATAGGAAAAGTAGAAATGAACTTATCCAGTCAATAAGAAAGGCAAAGAGAGAGGCAGAAATTAATTTAGCAAGGAATAGTAATAAGAACCTGAAGAAGTTTTTTAGCTTTTATAAATTTAAAAGTAAGAATAGGACAATTGGTCCAATTAAAATTGATGAAAATTTAGTGAGTTCAGATAAAGAGTTGGTCAACATTTTCAATGCTTATTTTGCTTCAGTGTTTACTGAGGAGAGATTAGATAATAGTTTGGAGACTAATAGTTCTTGTATGCATGTAACAAATAGACTTACAGAATTTGAATTTGACGTAAAAGATATTAAACGTTTATTAGATCATATTGATCCAAGTAAAGCTGCAGGCCCTGATGGTATATATGGTAGAACTCTGAAAGAGGGTAGTACCAGCATTGCAAAGGCACTGTATTTGATTTTTAAGGATCTATAACATTTGGTGAGGTACCAGATGACTGAAAAACAGCATATGTTATGCCTATTTATAAAAAAGGTAGTAAGGAAGATTTGGGAAATTATAGACCAGTTAGCTTAACATCTCTGGTTGTAAAGGTTCTGGAAAAGTTAATGAAAGGTCATATAGAGAAATACTTAGAAGATAACAAAGTATTGTATGACTCCCAGCACGGTTTCAGAAAGGGTAGGTCTTGCCAGACAAACCTTTTAGAATTTATGGAATACATTACTGACTGCATTGACCGAGGAGATCCAGTTGATATTGTATATTTAGACTTTAGCAAAGCTTTTGATAAGGTTCCCCACATAAGGCTGATGAAGAAGTTACTGCAATGTGGTATAGGTGGAGTGGTACATGGTTGATTAAAGAGTGGTTGTGGAACTAGAAAACAGTGTGTGTACAACTAAATGGCAATAAATCATAATGGGAAATAGTGAAGAGTGGTGTCCCACAGGTTTCAGTGCTTGGTAATATGCAGGTAAAGAGGCATAATAATATGTGAGGGAAAAAGGATAATCAGTAGTTAGGTTAATAATAATAATAATAATCATTATGATAATAATAATAATAATAATAATAATAATAATAATAATAATAATAATAATAATAATAATAAAAATAATAATAATAATAATAATAATAATAATAATAATAATAATAATAATAATAATAATAATAATAATAATAATAATAATAATAATTTTAATATTAATAAATAATTAATAATCAACTCAAATCAAAGGTGAATATTTTATTCTGAAATTGAAAATTCTATTTAAAATTATAGTAATTTAAAAATCAATGATGACGAAACGAATAACAATAGTAATTTAAATAAATAATAAATTATATACCTGCATAATTCCAATGTGTGATTCTTCATCTAGGTGCTACCAAATAAAAGTTTTAACTACGAAATGAATGGGGATTGGCTTGAGTCTGTGGAACAAGAAAAGATTTAGGTGTGATTATAAGCAGTAATTTGAAAGTAGCCAATCAGTGTTTGGAAGCTAGAAATAAAGCTAAGATGCTGGGCATAATTAATCGCAATGTTGTTTACAAGAGCAATGAAGTTATAAGTAAACTGTATAATAGCTATGTTAAACCAGTGATAGAGTATTGTGCACAAGTTTGGGCCCCTATTTAAAGAAAGATCTAGGTGCATAAGCAGAGCGAGTGCAACGTAGAGCAGCATGGATGATTTCTGGGTTTGAGGGTAAGAGCTATGAAGAGAGGCTGAAGGAGTTAGGAATGTTTTCTGTAGAAAGGCGATTTCTCAGAGGGGACATGATACAAGTCTACAAAATATTTACATCTATTGATAATACAGAGACCAATAAATTTTTCATAGTAGAGCATGAACAGGTGACCAGGGCATAATAAGAAAATTAGAAGAAGAAAAAGCATGCCATCTTGATATAAGAAAGCATGCATTCAGTAATAGGGTTGTTAACTTTTGGAATGGTTTGGAGGTTGTTGAAAGTGACTCGATTGCAACATTTAAGAAAGTTGGATAGGTATATGGATGGGTTGGGTATCATTTAATATATTTAGACGAAGCCAAATTGGCGGGTTTTTAGTTACAGTAGTTATTAATGTTAGACTGCATGTGTGACCATAACTTAGTTATTAATGCATGTGGATGGTTTGGGCATCATATATATATATCATTATTTTTGATTAAGCCAAATTGGTAGATTTTTAGTTACAGTAATTTGACAAGCCCTAGGGTGCTTTGTGACGCATGAGCAGGTTTGGGATATGGGTGACTTGGGCAGGCTACGGACAGGGTCTATGTGGTTTCTCTGTTCTATATTCTTAATGTTCACTGTCTAATAATTAATGCCAGAAATTTGAATCAAATGGAAAGAACCCCTCGACGTTGGATTACTCTACACACACATTATTACACACACACACACACATATTATTACACACACACACACACACATATTATTATTATTATTATTATTACATACACAATACATATTATCATCATCAATTCCTCTTATTATTATTATTATTATTATTATTATTATTATTATTATTATTATTATTATTATTATTATTATTATTATTATTATTATTATTATTATTATTATTATTATTATTATTATTATTTGGGCCAATAGATGAAAAATAATATAAGATGAATAAGATGATATATCAAAAATTTTTATTCACATAAGAATCCCATTATTTTGACTTCACCACACACACACCACACACACACACACACACCACACCACCACCACCACCACACACACACACACTAAAATTAATCAAATTATAATTGCATCGACGTCATTTTTTAAAAATCTTTCATCACTATTACCTTATTACTACTATTACTATTACTATTATTACTATTACTACTATTATTGTTATTATTATTATTATTACACATTATTATTATTATTATATACATAAGAGAAGCTCATAAAAATAAAATTAATATTCTTTTTTATTGAACGAAAATATTGAACGTAATTTTTTTATATTAAATATTTAACAATATTCCCATTAAAGCAAAATACAACAAACAATCTCCAAATGATTCGCAATTTTTCTAAATTTTAAGGTCTTAAAACTGTACTCTATTTTTAATTTTTTATTTTTAATTATTTTATGAGGAGAGCATCACGAATTCTCATTGCAAGTGGTTCATTTGTGTTGAACTCTCTATAGCCTTAAGGGCAATATTTTGTCTGCCTGGAGGGACGTCATATATCATACTATAATATAATACATTGTATTTTCGAGTTTTCTATATTTACTAATAAATAATAAAATGACATTTTACTGATAATAACTTAAATATTTCTAAAATAAATAATTTAAAAATAAATTTTTTTGAACAAGTTTAATTAATTATTGTAAAATTTGGAAATATTCTGAGAAATAAAATTACAATAAAAGAATAAAGATTTACTGTATTTTTGAGCTTCATTATTTATTTCAAAGAAATTTCAAAGAAAAAATTTCTTGAAATTCATTGTTTTATATTTTATTTTAGGCAGAAATCATAAGAAAGTTCTTAAAAGAACGTATCGTTATAAGCTAAAATGAAATAGAATTTTTTTAGCGATTTACGCTTTTGTTCAGAATTTTCTAAGAGCAGCATTTCTTAAAGCAGTGATGTAATTACTGGAGAAAAACTACTTTAATTTTTAGGAAATATTTTCAAAAAAGAGTTGAGGTCCACGTAATTAAGGCCTCCTTGTTCATTTTGTAGTTCCGTTAACCTATATAAGTATTTTCTCTCCTCAAGTGAAGCTCTTAGTAAGAAACGTAAAGGGTGTAAGCCTAATGATGAAAAAACCTACTGTTCCCATTGTGTTTGTAAGCCGCCTTAATAAAAAGATTTAAGAAGTCATTGTTATGATATAAATTGTATTGGTGAATGTTAGCATACTCTCTGGAACTAAAATTTAAGATAATTGCCATGGAGAGATGCCAAAGAGGTTCAGTATTTTGGTGGTTAGAAATTATAACCTACTTTTTAGAAGTTTCAATAATAGCAACTGCAGCCAAAACCTACCAATTTATAACCGTTTTAGTAAATAATTACCAGTAAAAGAACTATTCCAATTTAATAACAACTAGGTCAACTTCCAGTTTATGATAAAACTATCTAGCCTAGGGCCTTAGATTATACTTAATAGCAAATGCAGATAGGTAATATACCCGTTTAAACTATAAGACCTGGTACATTACTTCCTTAAGAAAAATTTTAAACTCTTAATCAAATTTAATAGCTTTAGGGTACTACGCCCATTTAAGTTCGTCCCAAAGTTGAAGATATTTAGTTTAATATAGTTACATCCCCACCACCCATATAACCGGGTGACGTTATATAAACAGACCTGAAACAAGATCTTCGTTTTTAGTAACCAACTTAAATGAAGAAAGTGAAAACCATTCCTAGATAAATTTAACAGCCAACTTTGGCGCAACGTTAGAGTGATGAGTTTGATAGGACTATTGGTATATAAAAAGCAATAGAATACTAGCAGTAACAAAATTTAAAAGCTGAGCAGATAAGGCAAAAGAAACGAACCGAAGCTAAGAGATAAGCAATATAAGATTCAGCGAGAAAAAGAAATTTATAAATGACTTAATAACTTAAGGATGTAAAGGAGGAAATTCTAAGAAGGACCTTAAAAGCTAAATAGCCTAGATAATTTTAGGAAGAATCTGTGAAAAGAACCTTATAACCTTAAGATGATAAAAGAGACACTTTGAAACGAATTATGTAACCTTAAGAAACTTTGAAAAGAGCAAAATAAACATTAGAAATGACTTAATAACTTAAGGATGTAAAGGAGGAAATTCTAAGAAGGACTTTAAAAGCTAAATAACCTAAATAAATATAGGAAGAATCTTTGAAAAGAACCTTATAACCTCAAGCTGATAAGTAAAGCACTTTGAAACGAATTAAGTAGCCTTAGAAAACTTTGAAGAAAGCCTAATAAACTTAGGAGGCTAGGAAAGAAACTTTATAAAGAATGTAATAACCCTAAGAAGTTAGAAAAACTTTAAAAAATACATAATAACCCAAAGAAATTAAAGAATAAAGTTTAAAAAGAACTTAATAACTTTAAAAAGCTAGGAAAATAACTTTGAAAGAAGATTAATAACTTTAAGCTGAATAGGAACCATTCAAACCATATTAAACTTATGTAATACCAACTAAGAAGAGACTGACACCTTTAACGTAGAAGAAAGCAAAAGATATTATATTTACTAGACCATAGTTATAACCTTTGCAGGAAAGAAGAATACCATAGCATGATAAAGAAAGAGAAAATACTAAAGAATAAAATCTCAAAACTAGGTTATAATTCAAGGATAAACAAACAAGGGATTAATAAACGATATAGCTGGAGAAAGATTAAAATAAGAAAGACTAAATTAAAGAGTAAGATTATTAAATTGAAGATTAGCCTTTGAAGTTACTTAAAGAAGCCTAAGGGCCAAAATTGGATGGATATGATTAAAAAAGATAATTGTCTTTCGAAAGGTAAATAACAAAATAGAAGCAGATAGCTACTGATGATAAGCAACTATAAGATTAACAAAGAGATTAAAAGAAGAAATATGAAACTTAAAAATAAACAATTAAGTAAAAAAGCAATTTGCTTGAAAGGTAAGGTACAGAATAAAAATCACTCCATAGGAAAGTAGATTAAAAATTTCCTAAAATTATATATCCCACTACTGTTTAAAGATTTCCGAAGACTCTTTATCCTAGAGACGGGAAGGCAAGGTCTTAATTTGTTGATCCAAATTTACATTGGTAGTAGTTCCAGGATGCACAAAATTAGCTTCAAGACTACCAAACTACTCTTCCTTAGATAATAAAACCATTCTGCACTCCCAAAGATATTCGCCCTAATCTTTAAAATTAGCGTAAATGTTGTCAGTCTAAAAATTTTGTTTAAAATAATTTATAAAATGGTTGTTTTGGTAATATTATGAATTCTGAATTTTTTAAAAACATATTTAATACACTTCCTAACGTTCCATGCGCAATTCCTAACATTCCTAATACTATTCCTAATGCTCCAATTACTCTTCCTAATATTCCGAAATAGCTTCCCAATGTTCCACAGATTCATCCATTGTAATGTTATTATGGTTGACAGTTATGACTGAAGCTGTGCTCAAGTTTTTTTAACTCTTGACTAAAACCATTTTAGGTAATGTTAAAAATTATGAGTTGCTACTTTTTTTAAAACTCTATTAAAGAATTTGATTTAAAGTTATGTCACACATAATAAGTTGCACTTACTACACATTTTAAACAAGTTCCACTTGAAACTAATGATAACAATCTATTACTAACTGGTACTGCTTTAACGAATGCAAATTTATAAATATTCGAGTTGTAGCATTGATACAATTTTAAATGTTGACTTTAAACAAAATTTAAAGCAGAAGTAAGACAGTAAAACAAAAGGTACTAACCCCTTTTCAGAGGAACATGGCCTACCTCACAGCCGGAGTATTTGTTCTATTTCCCTCAAGGATATTATTATAACTTGTAGGATAATAAACAAGCTGCATTTTCTACAAAGCAAATTTCTTTTCAAAACTAAGTTTTCCCAGAACTTTACCAGTGGAAATGGTTATTTCTATAAATAAATTAAAAATGTTCAAGAAGAAATTAAATGAACGATTCATAATATAAGGAACCTACTTTGGTTGGCAAGATACAAGAAAGTTGAAAGAAGTTTAAAACGGCCGTTCACTAAAGAAATGATTTCACGACGCGCGTTATATTTACGCGCGGCGATTCATGCGTCAATTCCGCACCGGGGCCGCGGCTTTGGCGGCAGACTCTTGCGTTTTGCTTTCACGACAACCAGTTATTACGAGACATCTAGAAAATAGGTGCTGAGTTGATTGGTACAATAACCATTGTTGCTGGAAAATTCAAATAGAAGATTGTCAGTGTTACACGTCATACAATATTGACACCTTTTAGTCAAAATGCTGAAAAAAAAAAATTGCAAAGTCCTGACTAGTTTTTTAAATATTGCAAGGTTAATGCTGTAGGAGATCTAATCTAGTTTAGATTATTAGTTACCACTAACGACTCAGAACTCAAGACTCAGTACTCACCAACGCCCATAAATATTACTTTACGTTTCTCAAACATGTATTTTTTTTTCTTACCTCGTTACACACAAAAATTTTAATTATAACTGTTGTAGACTTGTTATTTTATTTATTTTATAACCGAAATAATTTTTTATTTCATGATATTTTTTATTACCTTTGAAAAGGAAAAATCCGGAGTTTAACTAACCCACACCGTCTAGTGGTCTCCAAAACCCCTATCACTACTCACACAAAAGCAAATCATCTGCGTACAATCATTCTCCACCAGTATAACCTCATCCCCTGTCGCCTCTATCTTAACTTCTTTTTTATCACCCCATCCATATACAAATTAAATATCCATGAAAGCATAATACATCCCTGCCTCACTCCACTATTAATATATTAACTGTACCCTTCACTCTCCACTCCATTCATTCTTGCACACACGTCACTATCAACATACACACTTTTGATTTCATTCAAAAGTCTATCATCAACACCAAATACCAGCAACACTTGCCACAGAGCTTCCCTATTAATCCTGTCATAAGCCTGTTGCAAAACTAAATACAGTTTGTTCTTCTTCTCCCTCATTTTTTTTTACTCATTTGCTTCAGTGTAAAAATTTGATCTGCACATCCTCTACCACTTCTAAAGGCACCTTGTTCTTCGCCTATTAGCCCCTCAGTCACTAGAAACACTCTTTCGGCCAAAATGCCAGCATATATTTTCCCTACAACACTCAATAAACTACAGATCCCTTCATCTCCCTTACCCTTATACAAGGGTATTATCACAGCTCTCCAAGTCTTCCGGAACTACGCCTTCCACAAACGCTTTACTACTCAATTTTTATATCCAGTCAATCATAATCTCAACTCCATTCTTGATCATTTCAAAAGTAATTCCATCAATACCTGCTAATTTATATAATATATATATATAGATATATATATATATATATATTATGATATAATTTATATAATATATATATTATATATATATATATATATAGTATATATATTATAATTAATATATATCATATATATATATATATATATATATATATAATATATATATATAGTATATATAGATATATATAATATGTATGAGGTAGTAAGTGAGTTGACTGACACCACCTCAATTAGAGGGATGCTTGATGGTTCGCTGTTGAAGAGTATGAAGCAGTTGTCACGATAAATTGGCGTTTCGTTCCCGGGGGGGCTGCTTGGAACTCTTCAGTGGTGGTCCGCACCCCCTTCCACCAGACGACAGACTCACACCCAGCGACAATGCCGCGGAGCACACCCCCGCTCTGCGCACCCTGGTAAAGGACGTTGGTCAGCTGTCAGATGAGAGCCAGGTGTGCACACATTAAAGCCACGAGAAGCTTCGACCACGTTGTACTCTTACGTGCAGCTTTAGGTTCTGCACCTGCAGTGAGAGCACAGTACAGGCGTTACAGGATGACCGAAGCAGCAGGCCCAGCAGCCAAGAAACTTGAATTGATGGGTGTTCATGATTGCTTGCTGGTGTTCGTTACTTCCACTGGTAGGCTTCAATGTCACTCCAGGGTCACCAATATGAAGTAGTAAGTGGCTTGTTGAAACCACCTTCAATAGATGGGATGACTTGATGTTCGCCGTTGAAGAGTGTAAGCAGTTGTCACGTAAATTGGCGTTCGTCCGGGGGGCTGCTTTGGACTCATCAGTAGTGGTTGCTAGCAGCCTCCTGCACAGGACGCCACAATATATATATTCATATATTAGTATATATATATATATATATGAATATATATATATATCATATATTATATATATTATATATATATACTATCGATATATATAGATATGTATATATATATATATGTATATATATATATATATTATATATATATATATATATATATATATACTTATATATATATATATAATATATATCATATTTTTATTATATATATATATAATATTATTAATATATATATTAATAATATATATATTTATGATATATTTATATATATATTATATATTATATATATATATATAATATAATATATATAATATATTATATCCTCTCATGCCTAATATATACAAATTTATAAAAAGCACATATTATATATATATATATATATATATATACAGTATATAAATGCTTTGTTACACAATTTCTATATATAGTCGATCACAATCTAACTTCCATTCTTCAGCATTTCACCCGTAATTCCATTTATACCGGATGATTTACCATTCAACAACTTTCTCACCCTACCTTTTACCTAATCCCTATAATTACCTCATCCCCAAAATATCTATTTCTTCTTACACCATCAAATCCATACACATTCGCTATCACCTCTAAATTTCTGCCATTGTTAATCAGATTTTCGAATTGTTCCCTCTACACTCTCCTCACATCCATTTCATCAGTCAAGAAAGTAACATCATTATTCATTATTCTATGAATATTCCCCTTACTCTCTTGCTTCATCTTTCAAATTTCCTTCTAGAAAAGCTTCCTATTCGCTTGTAAGTTCCCATTCATCCTCTTTCCAAACTGTTCATTTACCTTTTTTTTTCTCCTACGTAGGCTACTTTAAATCTTCATTTTTTTCATCCTTATATATTTCCTTACAATTTTCTTTTGAAACCTCGTCATTGGTTTTAAGCACATTCAACCACCCATCTATCTTACTTTTAACCGTTTGTATAATCTCTTCAATCCACCATTCAATATTGACATTCTTACTTCCTACTTTAGCACATCCACATACTTCTCTTGCACTACTAACAAGGGTTTCCTTCATTTGCGCCCAGATTTGCTCAGTTTCATCATAATTCTTCACATTCAATTGATTTATTTACAGGCGATCTTACTTTCCTTATAACTTTGTTCACTTAACTTCTCACTCTTAATTCTTCCCACTTCCTTCCTTATCTGTTTCTTCTCCATTCTTTCCCCCACTAACTTAATCTTACATAAATCAACATAATGATCTGATATTCCCATCCCCACCCCTCACTAATTTAATATTCATCACAAACCTCAGCATATATGCCTATGGAAAATGAAGAATTGTGCTTCTGAAACATTGATAAAATTCATATTCTTCAAGTATATATATTGTGGTCACTATTATTACAAAATTCACAACTAAAGTTCAACGTCACGGGAAGCGACGGCAGAAGCGAGACTTTTGGCGCGATTTTGTCACTATTGATTCTGAAGACTACTGTTAAAAACTCTTAACAATCTCAAACTCTGTTGTCCCTATTTCCATAAATATTTCAGAGCTAATTTCTCTGTCCTTTGCTTCAGTTTACTCCTTGTTTATGTCATTTTTCTTTAAATTATATGTAACAAGGTTGTTTTTTCTCTTTCTTTTATCTCCTATTTCAAACATTTCTACTCTAATGGCTTCTAAAAGCTGCTTCCTATCTATTTTGGAGGTCTCATTCTCTTCTTTTTCTCTTCTCAGTTTTCCTATTTGTATTTGCAATTCTTTTATTGTGTCTACATAGGTCATTAACAATTTTGATAGGTCCTTGATTTCTTTCCTTAGATTGCTAATTTCTTGTGGATTCTCCATACAGTTCTGGCAAGTCCGACATGTTTTCTTATCAGTTAACATTTTATATTAATTTTTATTAACATCAACACAATTTGGTGTAGCATGAAATCACTCTGTACAACGCTCACATTCCAATACTCTCGTTTACGCCTTGTTGTGTTACGTGTTCCCGCTCCTTATGATTCCTATAGCTGAAGTATTCATTAATTCGGTGGTATCTTGGTATCTTGCTAATTACTCTTTGAATTTATATTTTTTTGTTTTTATTGTCCTTTGATATATATATCATATATTATATATATATATATATATATATATAATATATATATATATATATATATATATATATATATAATAATTATATTATATATATATATTATATATATTATATTATACTATGGCATATTTGTAGATACTGTACTGTGACTTTTCTGAAAATAAGTTTTCTAAGTTCAAAAAAAATTTCTAAGTTCCAAAAAATAAGTAAAGTTTAGTTTTTTAAGAAAATTATTAAGGTGGCAAGCTTCTGCCATAATTCCAAGAAGCTTGCACTAAAGAATTTCCTTAAAAAACTTTACTTAACTTAACTTTATCTGAACTTAAAAATTTTATTGAAAGAAAATTTTTTCAGAAAAAATAAGTCAGCAGTACAGATATCTCAAATATGCCCTTATATTATATAAGTATATATATTATATATATATATATTATAATCTCTTCTGGG
>JABUQX010002531.1:20000-26607 GCA_015478945.1 Trachelipus rathkii | reverse complement strand
AGGAATTATATGTAAGAAACATTTAATTTTCATAGATAATTTTAGGATTGTAAGAAGGTTTATGTTGTGTTTAAATATTCTATTGCCTGATATTTTATCTAATTCCTTTGTCATTGAAATGGTGTGATAGTATAAGTATTATATTATATATATTTTATATATATACTATTATTATATATGATTAGATTATTTTATATATATATATATAATATTTGTATATGATTATATATATTAATATATTATATATATATACTCTATATATATTTATTATATAATATACTAGTTATATATATTATATACGTATATATATTATTTATATCTATTATTCTTATAAATTAGTATAATATATTATATATATGATATATTTATTAAAAGTAATTTATATTATTTATATCTATTATATTATATCTATATTATTAAATATAATATATTCATATATATATTATATATATATTATATATATATATTTATATATAATATTATATATTATATTTATATTATTTTCATACATAGTCTTCCAAAAATAACCTAGCTATACTATACATATTTAATACTATATATTATATAATATGTATTCATCATAATATATAATATATATATTATATACATATTATTTCTCTAATTACTTATGAATTATACAATAATAAAATGAAAAATTAAAATTTAATGATATTCTCGTTTCTGAATCCGTAGATTAAATTTCTGAAGTTTGATATAGCGTTTGTCAAAACTCAAAAGTCAAAACTATATTTTTACCATTTGTGGTAAATCGTTTATTTACTAGCGTTGTCGTGGCTATCAGAATTCAAATTTTTTTGGCCAGATTTTCAAAGAATATTAAAGATAAGAATAGATTATTAGGTAAAAAAAAAATTGATACACATAATTTGAGTGGTATCCATTATTTCAAAAACTAGGAGTTATACCCTCAATCTGATACCATTGTTGAATTCATATCCATAATATCTTAAAATATCTTAAAAATATCTTAAAATAAAAAATATTAAAAAGAAAAACAAATCCTCAGGAACTGTTTTTTTTCTTTATTTCTCTTTTTTCTTTTTTGTCTTCGTTTTTTTTTAATTAAACTTGTGATTTTGTAATTTTGGATCTAATTTATTACATTAAATTTCAATATTGGTATTATTTTACTGTTACACAACATATAAGTACGTCTTGTCAAAATTCATTGAGGTTCTTGTATGTTTTGAAATTAAAATTATACTAATATATAATATATATATATATATAATCTTATTATAATATTTATATATATAATTATCGATATTTATATTATTATACTATATAATATAGCAACTTATATTTATATATATATATAATATATATATACTATATATATTTATATTATTATTTATATATATAAATGATATATTAATAAAATATATTCTATGATAATATTATATTTATATATATTATATTATATATATTTATATAAATATTATAATTATATATTTATCATTATTATAATCTATATATTTTAGTATTAATTTAAATATAATACTCTTCATAATCATAGATTTATAATATTTTTTATATTATTATTTTAAACATATATATATAATATATTATTCATATTAATATAGTTATATTAATTATATTATATATTATATATTATATTTATTTATATATAGATATATATAAATAATATTTATAATGATTATAATAAGACTATATATTATTATTATTATATATAACTATTATTATATTTACTAATAACATATAGATATATATATATAAATCTAGATTATTACAATATATTAACTATTAGTATATTCTTATATAGTGTATATTATTTTATTATTGAATATATTATAATATATATATAAAATTATATAATATCATATATATATATATATTGTTATATTATATTATATATATATAGTTATTATAATTATCCAGATCTTATATAAATATATATATATGATTATTATAATAAATTATTTATTATTGATATATTATATATAGCCTTAAACGATGCTTGTATATTATTGTGTGTTTGAATCTAAATTATCGATTATAATTATATTATTTATTGCTTATATTAATAATTATAATATATATAATATATATTTTATATTTATTATATATATATATATAATAAATTAATATTATATAGTATAAATTATATTTATTTATAGATATTTATATTTCTATATTTATTATTATATATTATATAATATATTTATTTTATATTTTATCTATTATATATTATATTATTAATTTATTATTTTATTATATATATATTATATATATATATAAGATTATATATTATTATATAATGTAATATTATATTATCTATATATAGTAATAATATAATATAACATATATATAATATTATATATCTATATAATATATTTATATATTATATATTATATAATATTTTATTAATTTTATTATATATATATAAATATACTTATTATATATATATATTATATATTATTATATATATTATATATAGAATATTATATGATTATATATATTATTATTTATATTAATATTTTATATTTATATTATATAATATTACTTATATATTATTATTATTATATTTATTTTATTATAATTATATATATATTTTATATTATATATATTATATTATATTTAGATATATTTATTATTATGTTTCTATATTTATATATCTATTATTATATATTATAGTATTATTTATTTTAATTTTATATTATTATATTATTATATACTTTATTATTATATAATATTTATATAATTAAATATATATATATATATATCGTGATTATTATATGTATTATATTATTTTATAATATAATATACATATAATTATTAATATATTATATTTATAATTTATTCACAGATTTGCATTAATTTTTGTTTGTCTATCCATGGGGAAAAATTGTTGTTATTAGCTTTATTGAAATATGTATTTTCTATACAATTTTTATTTGTAAAAGGTAGTTATAATTATTAGTGAATATTTGATTATATTATATATATATTATTATTATATAATATAGTTATTTTTTATCTTATATTATTTAATTATTTATTATTGATATATATTAATATATATTTAATATATATATATATTTATATTATATATACTATATATATATATATTATATATTTATATATTAGCAGGTCCGAGAGGCCGTGTAACAAAACCTATACAGCTACGAAATAATTCTTTTATAATGGGACTTTTTACGTGAATTAAAAAATTAAAACTACGCTTTTTAATATAAGTGTAACAAATTAACATGTTTTTACAGAATAGAGAGTGATTGTCGGAGGCGAGCGCGCAAATGCAATGTGATTTTTTCTTTATACTAAATACCGCGGTAAATAAAGGGTAGAGTCGGGTTTCTCAGCCTACCGGACGACGGGGCTTCGTCCCCCTCTATCCTCCGTCGGCTCAACCCCCTAAAAGGATATAAAAAGAAGATATGCATTTCTCAAGCCGTAATAAAATGTACAATTTGGACTTTTGCTCTCGTCATAATGCGATCAAGTCCATCACCGCGGCATTGCCAGGTTCTAAGATTTATACTAATATTTTAAGGTGTTATAATATTTAGTTATATTTTTTTTTTAGTTTGTTGTGAATATTACTTGTGAATCAAATATATTATTCTGTATGTTATAGTTTTTTCTAGGTTACATGCCGGGCCTCTTCGGGATTTTGGCCATTATTATTTATTATTTTTATATAATCATATTTATATATTTATTATTTTATTATATATTTATATTATATATATTATTATATAATATATATTGATATATTTTATATATTATTTTATTATTATATTAATTTATAGATTTTATATTATTATATATATACTATTTTTGATATTATTTATTTATATAATAAAGACATACTGGTAGTAAGAAGTTGGTTCCGCCGATATTGATGAATATGGTAATCGTTCTCGTCGCAACGCGCTGCGGGTCGATCTCGGCGGACACTTCTTTCTTCCGTTATGGCTTATTATATATTTATCTATATTATTATATTTTATATATTTATTAACGATTATATTAAATATATATATTTAGTTATTAATTTTATATTTTATTATATTATTATATATATATTAATATTATATATATTTATATATATACTATTTATATTATGTATTTATATATACATTATATATTATATTATATTAATTATATATAATTATATATTATATATATTATTATATTATATACTTATGATATATATATTAGTATAATATATAGATATTATTATATATAATATTATATATTATATTATTTTATATAGTAATTAATATATATTTGAAACTATTTCAGTACTATATAGATGATAAACAAAACTATATGATAAATGAATTGACTTTTTCGCTTCCGTAGCATTTCAAAATACAAATTTCCGCGGAATTTATTAATGATAATCAAGAGGGGAAGCGAATGCTTGATCAGCTGTTCCACCGGGTCCACGAAGTGTGAGGGGGGGTCACAGGACTTATGATTACACTGATTATTATTACATATTGTTTTACTAACTACAATAAAATATTTTATTAATACTATAGTTAACTCAGGGGTTCACAAAGCAAAAATGGTGCATCCCTATACCAGATTCTCTGAAGCGAGGATGATCGGTTGAAATTTGAAGATGTAATTCTTGCTGAAATCAGCTTAAGAGAGAGATTTCGACAAATTAAATTGCTTTTTTTTTTTTTTTTTTTTTTTTTGTAGAAACTCGTATTTTTGTGACAAAATTCCACTTCCCAGCTTTGCTCAAATATTTAGAGAAATACTAATATTAAACTCAAAGGCCGTTCTATTGGAATATGATCAAAAGTGAATTTATTCTCCTGTATGTGCTGTCAAGGTTGTTAGTTATTCGTCATGTTATGAGTGCTCTTGCGTTCATACTTGGCAATTAATATTGCATATGAATCTGAATACTAATAATCAACAGATATTTAATAATGTTTACATTTATAATATTATCGGTATTTACTGGGGTATTTACGTCTTCAAACAATGAAAACTAATGCTGGCACAATGAACATTTGTCTCCCTCGTACCCCGTAACACCAATGAATTACATTTGCCGTAACATATACAGTTTTCATTTACTATATGTGAGCTGTAATAATTTACTAATTTTAAGTAAGGAAAATAATATTCAAAAAATTTATTCACATTATATATTTATTATTATTATTATTATTATATTTATTATATTATTTTATATCTGATATATATATATATATATATATATATGTATCTTTACATTATATAATATTAATATATATATATATAGATCAATTAATTGTTCTTAGGGACCTCACTTTATAGAAATAGCTAACAGAAGCTTTTTTTGATTATTTTTACTGTCATGATTTAAATGAATGTTTTTTGATGAAGTATTTACCGCTCATTGAGGTCCTCAGTTATTATTCTATTCTTGTGCGGACTCAGCTATGTAGGCGACTGCTACGCTGCTAGATTTCAAACATCTGGGTCTTTCATATAGAGCAATAGACCATAATCCCCGAAACTTCATCGGCCACTCTTCCGAGCTATATGCATCTCAAGGATAGCTAGGTGTTGTTCGTCGTAGGTTTATTGACGCGGATTCTCGAGGTCTGTTTAACATGTACAAGCGCAACTTATTCAGATGTCTCCTCAATTAATTTTTTTGTTTATTTTGTTGTTATTTATTATTATTTACTTTATATATTTGATAATCATGGTGTAATTATTTTTATTACTCTTACTGTGCATTATATTTATATTTATTTTAAAAATGTCACACATTTCTAGTATATAAGCAGTTGTTTTTGCTATTTTTGTTACTTCTTCCCAGACTGTCAATAATCAGTATTAATATGCTTTTGTTTTTAGTTATTTATTTTATTGTTATATTTTATTTCTTCTTTTACCGTGACATTATACTTTAATTTCCTATTATTTCTTTTTATTCTTTACTCTTATTTATTTTACTCTTATTATTTTATTTTTATTATTTTTATATTATTATTATTATTATTATTTTTTTATTATTATTTTTTTATTGTTTATTAATTTATATTTTTATTTTATTTTATTTATTAAATATTATTATTAGCTTATTCTTTTATTATTAATTTTAATTTACTGCATTTTTTGTATTTTTATTTATGTTTAGCTATTGAGGTGTGATAAACTCGAAACGTCCTATTAAATGATATAAAAGCTTCTGTTCGTTTAATAATATATAATAATAGTATAGTATAATAATATATATATATATTAGATGTATTTTGCAGATATTAACGCGCAATAGCATGACACACAAGACCATAGTTATATATATATTATTTTATATATATAGGAGGAGAGAGAACTAACTATAATGACTAATTAGTTATTTTAGTAGTATCAAAAGTAGTTATCAAACGTAGTCATCAAATGTAGTTATCAAACGTATTTACCAAACATAGTCATCAAACAAAGTTATCAAGCGTAGTCACCAATTGTAGTCATCAAACGAATTTAAATATCAAACATAGTGCTCAAACAGTTATCAAATGTAGTTATCAAATATAGTCATCAAGCATAGTTAGTTATCAAACTTAGTCATCAATCGTATCAAAAA
>JABUQX010002531.1:0-10000 GCA_015478945.1 Trachelipus rathkii | reverse complement strand
TCGCAATGCAAGAAAATTCAGAAATGTGGAATATAATGTGGTTGATTTCTCATTCGAAGCACGGGAAGATTGAAGGGTATTCCGAAGTGTACATCTTTGTAGTATATCTATATATATATTATAATTATATTATATATTATATATATATATATTATATATATATATATATATTATATATATATATATATATTATATATATTTTTTTTTGTGGATTTGTGTGGTTAGGGGGGGGGGGGGGGGGTCGGTTACGAAAGTCTGATGCTGGAGACATTGTCAGTGAGTCATCAGGTAGATTATTTTGGGAGACTGTTCAATTTGAGTTGAGATGAGAGATATTAGGGTCCCATTTCATGCCGCCAACAGATCCAGAACGCTTGGGGCGTTTGCGGTGTTTGGGTTAAACGGTCTTCCATTCACCTCCCTCGGAAGCGCAGGAAGCATTAGAAAGAGAGTGGGTCATCAAATCAAGCTCTATTTGGGAGCTAATAATCCATTTCATCCGCTAAGGCACAGAATCCTTTAGGGAGTGTTGAGATAGGAAATTCGGAAGAAGAGTTATAGGAGGATTCAAAAGAGCTGAAATAATCCTTCAAGCTACCAGAGGACTGGTTGATGGGTCGTTCGACAGCTGTGGTTTCTTGGGTACAATCTATTGATGTCAATGTTTTTGTCTCAGGAATAGATTTATGGCTAGGTCTCTTCTGAGTTACATTTTTTATATCTGGGGTAGTTGTATTCTGCTTTAGAAATTCAGATGTTTTACATTTTAGCTAGTAGTCTTTGCCTTGGTGCTTAATCTTTTGTTTCTGTTTAGGGACACCTTTTTCAGGAGTTGGAGTGATGGTGGGAGATAGATTAGGGGACAAAGACTCAGGCCTCTTACGTGAGTTTGGCGTACCCGTCGGGAGGGTATGGGGTCAGAGTTTCTTGGCAGAAAATGCTCTCCAAGATATGTTATGTGGAGGATGAACAAACTTTGTTTCATTGCTGGTCAGTTGAAAGCTATCACTCGGGGTAGGGTTGTTGACCGTATTTTGGGCGGGAGATTGGATTGAAAGCTGGTTTTTGCTATTTGAATAGTCGGTAATATATACAGTGCAAACGAGCAGGTTACAGTAACTACTTGAGTCTTGCTGGGATTGGGGGAAGAATTCTACTGGAATGGAGTTATGTGCAATTGTAGCATAGGATTGCCTTGATCTTGTAGGATATTTGTCTTTGAGCTGGTGTATGGCATCTCTCCTGCTCAATTTTTGTATGGTGCATATTCCAAAACCTCCTGTTCAAACAGGTAAGGCGGGTATTTAAGGAAAGATTCGCTGTAGGGTCCTCCACAGTTTCTGCAGAGTGATGTATTTTCACAGGGAATGTGAAATTCTTCACTGGGCATATGTCATGCGGTCCCCTACAGTATTTTCGGGAATGACCAAACCGCTGGAATTTAAAGCAACATCTGGGTCAGGTAATAAACGTACGAACACTGTAGCTTGTAACCCCAATTTTCCCCTTAGTAGGTGGAAAAGGGGTGTTAAGGGTCAGTAGTAAACGAGAACTTAGGGTGTCAGGCGAGTCCCGACGTGGGGGAAATCTGTAAACGTTAGTAACAGGAAATCTTTCTGATGTAGTAAGTCCATGTGTGCAGACCTTGTGCTTGTATACATAGACGTTTGTGTATGATTTCTGATACTATCGATGTGTATGTCTGAAGCAAGCATATGTGTGCGCACACTATGTGTTTGTATACAGACGTGTAAGTTTATGATGTGTATGTACGAACGAAGTATATGTGTGTAAATTCCGTGTTTGTTCACTCAGACGTGTATGTCTATGATTCATATTACTATTAATGTGTATGTATGAAGTGTGACCATGTTTACAAACTTTGGGTTTGCACACACAGAAATAAATATATAATTCTTGATACTTTTCACGTACGTGTATATATAAAGCAAGCTAGTGTATGTATGTATGAAGTAAGTACATGTGTGCAGACTATTTGATTGTATACATAGACTTATAAATGTTCATGTGCGTGTGTAAAGCAAGCTCGTGTATGCAAACTAATTGCATGTGTGGAGTAAGCACATATGTGCAGACTATGTTTGTATGCACATCCTGATACTATTGATGTGTATTTGCGAACTAAGTAAATATGTGGAGAAGACTGTGTTTTTATGTGTACTCAAAAGTGTAAGTGTAAGATTCCTGTTTATCTTGATGCGTGTACAAAGTAAGTCCATGTGTGCAGATTATATGTTTGTATGTATACTCAGACATGTAAATGTATGATTCCTGATACAACTGACGTGTATGTATGAACTAAATAAGTATCTGAAGACTCTCTGTTTGTTTGTATACTCAGACGGGTAAGTGTAAGATTCCTGTTACTATAGATGTGTGTATAAAGTAAGTCCATGTGTGCAGGCTGTGTGTTTGTATACTTAGACATATAAGTGTTTGATTCCTGATACTATTGATACTGTACGAACTAATTAAATGTGTGAAGACTGTGTTTGTATTTATACTCGGACGTGTAAGTGTAAGATTCCTGTTACTCTTGATGTGTGTATGAAGCAAGTCCATGTGTGCAGACTATGTGTTTGCAAACTCAGACATGCAAGTGTATGATTCCTGATACTATTGATAATGTACGAACTAAATAAATATCTGGACTCTGTTTGTTTGTATACTCAGACGTGTAAGTGTAAGATTCCTGTTATTATAGATGTGTGTATGCGTGCAGACTATGTGTCTGTATACTCAGACATGTAAGTATATGATTCCTGATACTATTGATGATTTGTTTCAAGCTGAATTGAAAAGAATTGAAAACATTATTTCTTTTATAAATTTATGTCATAGTCTGATATTATAACTGAAATGTTATATTAAATATTGTTATCTTATGAGAGAGTTGTAAAATGTCTATATATGTCTCTGGCCAATAGGTTATATAACCAAATTCTTTATACTTTGCAAGATAAGGACTCGGGACATAAGTTAATTTTTTTCACCTAATAGGTTCTTCAATATATTAATTCAAATCGAGTTAAGGTTGAAATAATTTCCTTATTTATTTTCCCACTCTTTTTTTTTTTTTAGTTATTTGTATAAAGAAAAATAAAAAAGAAAGCCTCAGTAAAAGAAGAAGGAGACAAAGGGGATTGGAGGAAGGAGTGTTGGGAGGTCAAATGTTTCTATATTAAGTCTTCATTCTGGTTATTGACTCTCATATATTGCCAAATTTCTTTTTTCATATAACATATTGTTCGTTTTTTAGATATTTCCTCCTTTTTTATTTTTGCCTTTATATTTTTTCTATTTTTTCCTCCTTTATATTTTCCATAACCTCAATAGAGGTATAGATCATAGAGGATGCATACATTTCTCAAATGCGATAATAGCTGTTCGGTAATTGATGGGTTTTTATATAGATTTTTTTTGTGACTCATATCTCTTATTAGAACACTGGATATAATGATAGGTATTTTTTGAATAAGCTGCGATATAACTATTCTTTATGTAGTGGAGGATATTAACGAGTTTATTTAGCTTTCCTCAAAAATAGATCGATTCCCATCTATTGTTTTGGGTAGTATTATTATTAATTATATATAATATATAATATATATTTAATATATATATATATATATATATTTTTATATATATATATATAATACTTATATATATATTAATTAATTAAATATTTATATATATATATATATATTAATATATATATATATATATATATATATATATATATATGTATATATATATATATATATATACTATATATAAATATACTATATTAATATTTTATATATAATTATATAGATATAATATATTATATAATAATTATATTTAATATATATCCTTAATTATTATATATATTAATAATATATTATAATATATTATATTATAATATATTATATTATATTAAAATAATACGTGTGGTGTGTATATATATGTTTGTATAATTTATATATATATATATATTATATATATATATATTATTAATTATATTATATATATAATATATTAAATTAATCTTATATATAATTAATATCTAGATAGGGTATAGTACATTTATATATATATAACTATACCAATGGGAAGTAATTTACTTTAGCGTATATATATATATTACGCAAGTAATAATATATATTAATTTCTTATATATTATATATATCTTTTAATATATAATTAGTTTAATATATATAAATATATATATATATATCTATATATTATAATATATTATATATATATAATATATAATATATATATATATATATTATATATATATAATATATATATATATATTATATTATATATATAATATAGTAATATATATATATATTATATATATATATATATATAAATATTAAATTATGATATAATTAAATATATTATATTTTAAGTATATTATATATATATAATTAATTGATATATTAAATATAATATTATATATATTATATATATTATATATAAACAGATGTCTCAGTTTGGATTAAAAAGATAATATATATATATATATATATATATATATATATATATAATAATATATATATAATTATTATATATATTAAATTATTATATTACTTATATAATATTTATATATTATAATATATATATATTTATATATATATTAATATATATTTTATAATATATATACTATATATCTTATATATCATATATATATATAATATATATATATAATTATTATAATATATATATATATATATAATATTTATTAATATTATTATATATGTTATGTTGTGCTGTATGTGCGCAGGTGTGTGTATGTAGAGTGTAATATGGATAAGGAATAAATTAAAAGAGTGACATTAGGTATAATGTCCATAAATGTGAAAAATAAGAAGTTAAATCCTGTAACATTAGATTCCAGTAGAGTTTTCTGTTACAAATTAGTGTAATAAATTAGAATACTTTTCCCTTCAAATTCTTTTTACTTTTCCCTTTACCGACTATTTTAATTTTTTCTCCTATAGTATACTCCAAAGCCTTATTTCTACTTTTTCATCAATGTACATCTCTATCTTTCTAACTTCATCTTATCTATTAATATAATATCCTTACACTGGAATTATTTACATCCTAGCAGATGATTAATTATTATGTTTAATTATTAACATTAATATTTTAAATTATATTTTATATTATATATTATATCTATATAATAATTAATTAATTATTAAACTTTTAATTAAATACAACTAGATGATTCCACCTTTCATTATTATTTTCGGGAGTATTCAAAAACTTTCGGCAGCTTAAGAGTAGGATAACCTTGCATAACCAATAATGGCGGCTGCAAGCATTTCAAAAAATTCATGGTGAGATATAAGGGAAAAGATAGGTATTAATTTTTTTTCAGTGATTTAAGATGCAAAAAATTATCTGAACAACAGTTTAAATTTGGCAATAGAAACGTAATTCAAAAAAAATATTCACCTGTCAGCCCATAATATTTAAGTAAAGTTAGTTAAGTTAAGTTAAATGTTTTAAAGAATTATTAGTTAAGTTAATGATTTTCATTTAAAAGTTAAAGGGTCTTTTAAGTTTAAAAGTAATATTAGTCGGTTTAAGTTTTAAGTTAAGTTTATATCGTTAAGTTTCTTAAGTTAAAAGTTATCTAGCAAATATAAATATTGGTTTATAAAGAAGTTTTGTTTGTTATCTTTGGTCAATGGTATAAGTGTTTTATGGTTAGGATTTAATGGATTTAAGTTGAAGTTTAAGTATATAATAATAAATAATGTTTAGTAAGCACAAAGGATGTTAGAGTAAATAGATATATATAATTAGGAATTAATAAATAATTTAATATGGTTAGGATAATTATATATTAGGATGATATTTAATTGATAATGAAAAGTAAGAATTCAATATGTTTTAAGTTAATGATGGTTCCCATGGCGTTAGGGAGTTCGATGCGGTTTTCTATTAATTTTGCAGTGTTTTATAATAGTTTAGAGTTGTAATTTAATAGGGTGGTGTCCAAGGATTCAATGAAGTTTGTATATTAATATTATATATATTATATATTTATTATGGTTATATATATTTCAAAAGTTTAGGTATATTTTCGTTAAAGGAACCCGTTTCAAAGCTTAAGGATTTAATATCAACTTTATAATTAATTAATAAACTATTATAATTTAATAATACAGATTATTATTTTATTATTATTTATATTTATATATATTTATATAATATTTATAATCTATATAAGATGAATGAGAGACGGACAGGTAACGTACAATAGATGTCGAATAATAGTTCTCGAGGGGACCATTTGTAACTGATTTTAAGTTTGTGCGTATAGAGCTCGGAAAATTAAAGACGAGTACAGAGAAGAAGTTAATTATTAAAATATGGTTGGTAGTAAGTGGACGTATCAATATATAATAATTGGTAGATAGGTGTGTAAGGAGAAAGAGTTTCGGGTGGCTGAGTAATGGAAGGTTGGGTTTTTATACATCATTATTTCAATTTTCTTATAGATTGGAAACCCAATTTATTAACGAGAAAGAGCTTGCAGAATAGTAAGTAGGATATAGTGCGTAACGATCTCATTATTTATGAGAATAGTGTTTCAGGTGAAAGCGTAATTTGAGATAATAGCCCCCACTTTAACCGGTAAGCTTTATTGTAGATAAACATTGATATTTTACGTAAATAATTGGGCGAGAGAGTAATGTAATCGGAAGTTATTCCTAAGGTCATGATGAATTTGGAGAAGGTGTCCTTTCGGAGGTAGGAAAAGAAGTCTTACAATTTAATCATATGCTGCATAATAGCAAGAATCTGAACCTTTATTATTTAGAGCTGGATTTTACAATTGCATGATGAGGCGGAATGTAAAGGTGGCCCCAACTCCATTGCTCATTAAGCAAGATAATTAGCTTAATTTATGAAGGAGTTTCTTCTGAATCATAGTATACAGACAATCAAGACTATATCAAATTTGATAATAACTTGTTTGGAGACTTTATTATTTAAGTGTGAAGGACTGAAGAAAGGAACGGACTTTGGAAGGTGGAATGATCATAACCAAGAGATGTTTTGAATGCCTAATCCATATGATGGAGGTAAAATTAAAAGTAAATGTAAAAATAGGTCATAAATATTATTCACACATCATAAGATAACATGCTACAAGCAAGTAGTATAAACACGTTGGCTAATGCTGCTTTTCTAATTAAAATAACCAAGGTTGCATTTTTAAGTAAAGATATTGTTCCATTGGTTCTTATTAATGCAACACTTTGAGTTTGGGCTCTAATCGGTCGGCGTAGGCCGGGGCGTTCACCCTACGTGTTTATTATTTGCCTAAAGGAGTTCCAGGTTCGATTCCAGGCAAGGTGAATTGCTAAAAAGGAGTATTTATCAGATGATATATATATATAACTTATATATATTATTGTATAATTATTAATAAATATTTAATTAATATGATAGTATATCTATAATATATTTATTATATTTCCAGATATTATATATATATTATAATTATATAATATAATTTTAGTATATGTATATTCGCGGTGTAAATAACGAATAAATGAATCCTGGAGAAGAGTTCGGGAAATTCTTTACTCCTTTTTATTCATTTTATACGCGTGACTTAGGTGTGAAGGCGTGTTCTAGATTAAATAGTTATTTTAATTTCTGACCGTGAACATCCGTTAACACGAGTCTATCTTACGGAATATACCTGTGGGAAAAAGATTGGAACTTTTTTTTTTTTTTTTTCAGAAGATTCACTAAGATGACCAATGGAACATTGTATAAAAACTCAACTCATGAAGACCAATATTATGATGAGCAGAAATAGGAATGTGGATAGTCATTATAGTGTTATTTAAGAAGCTACAAAGACCTAGACTCACACCATGATTTTCGAATCAAATAGTATGCAGCTAGTCGTGCGTTATATTATTAGATAGTAAAGAGAAACAGATTTAGAAATTCATTAATGGTAAGTGGAAAACGTTGGGATAGAGCAGAAACTTCTGTGTATAAAAACTATTAATTTAGAATTTAATAATACTAAGGTTATTCTAAACAGCTTGTTAGCAAACTCAGAACTAATCACGTTAAAGACACGTGCAAATACGGAGAGAGGGTTGTTTTTTTGAAATCAACTATTGTAAGTACTTAGACAAACACAACTTCCTAATTCATAGTATAACATTTAGGAATGCCAGAAAGAACCTGAGTTCAGAGAAATAGAAGTCTCAATTTAAGAGTTCTTAATGGGAACTATAAAGGTTACCTAAGATAAGTATATGAAAAAAAAAATCAAAAATATTTTTTTTCCGAACATTTTCTCCCTTTTTCTTTTTATTTATTAGAGATAATATAGCCCAATCCACAGAACTGGGGCCTATTCAGTTTCAAGAGGCTGGCAGCAAATGAAACAGAAAACAAAGGATAGACCCAAACAAGGCAAACTTCAATCTTCACAGGTGGAGTGGAGTTTTTGGTGTAATCTTTACTGTTTGGGTTTTATAATCATATTGTCAAAAACTTTAGTTCATTTAACTATCGGGAATGCAATTATGTATCACAGATTAGCATATATATATATATATATATATATTATATATATAATATATATTCTTAATTATATTTATAATTATATAGTATTATATATTATATATATAGATAATGATATATTATTATTATTAATATATATTATTATATATACATATATATAGTATATATTAATATTATAGTAAGTATATATATTATCATTATTATATATATATATATATATATTTATATAATAATATATTTATATATATATATATATATATACTATATATAATATTTAAATTAATATAATAATAATTATATATAGTAATATATATATTATAATAATATATTATATATAATAAAATATAATATATATATATAAAAATCTAATATAATTTTAAAGTATTTTACACATATTTTTATTTATATTAAATTAAGAAATGTAAAAATAATTATTTAGTTAATTAAATATAGTAATAGTAATAATAATAAAATATTTAAAATAAAAATAAATAGATAAAATAACTATTATTTTGAGTTAAAGTTATTTAGTAAATATAATGAATTAAAAAAAAATTATACTAAATATTTTTTAGTTTTTATATATATAATAGTATATTAAGGATATATATATTGATCTAGTTTATATTAATAATTGATAATTAGATTTAATAATATATATTTTAAGAGCTACACATAAGACCTTTCAAAGGTGATGGCGTTAGGCAATCGTGCATTGATAGATAGCAAGCGGGAGTGATTGTGACAGAAACACCGTAAATGTTAGAATAAAAGTTATTTTTATAAGATTGATGAATCAATCGTGAACAATCATATGTACGCTACTAGTGTCAAGCTGGGGATACAACCCGCATTATACAATGACACTAATGGAGGGGTCGATCCTGTTCGATTACTTGCAAAATCTCTGTTATAGGAGTTTAGTATCAATAAATGCGAGGCAGTACAATGAATAGTTTTGGTGTTTATATTAATATATGCATACAAATGTGGTAAATAAGTAAATATTAGGTTTTTATATTATTATATATTAGGTTCGGATTAAATATTATGAAATTACAACAATTTTTTTATTTCAGGGTGTGCTGTTGAACGAAAATTTGAAGGCTGCCATTACAATTAATTAATATTACAGCAGATCACTAATTATGGTGAAGAAGATGCAATGCGTTAATATTTGCAGAAGCAAAGGTATCATCTCCATCATCTACTAAACAAATAGCTATAACTGGGATTTGTGTGTCATTTGCCAAACAGATATTAACGAAAAGCTAACCTGCCCAGGTAAGTCGAAAGTGAAAGATTCTGGAACTAGTTATAGAATACTTGCAGAAGATCTTGAGTTATTTGACAAAGCAAAGAGACTACCTATAGAACATTGAAGATTTGCAGACTTGATGAAGGTAGCGGCGTAGAA
>JABUQX010002530.1:0-41680 GCA_015478945.1 Trachelipus rathkii | reverse complement strand
AAAACTATTAAAGATAATAACAGAACCTCTATTTCTTTACTCTTCTATCTTGGCGTCTATTATTGTTTATAATAATCATTTAATGTTACTAAAAACTCACTTCGGTAAACCCTAATGAATGTTCAACAGCTTACCAAAACAACAGGTAGTGAAATCATATTCGTAAACATTACACACGCAGGCAAAGTCTTATCCTTAAAATCGAAAAGTATTGCTGCACTTTAATTAGGATATCTCGTAATCCTAAGTGACTGATAATAAATCCTCAAAAACTCGTAAACGGTACTCAGACTTTATCACAAATACGATCGATATTCCCCTGCAGGCTCGCCATTCAACCGCATCCTTGACCTGTTTGCTGCGATCGAATATGAGTGCCTGTCACATATATACAAGCTTGTCTGACGTTAGACTAATCCATGTCTAATTTAAATCAGTTATGTTATAATGAAATTTGCCTACTTGATAAATATCACCTGTCATAATCGGTCCTAAGAATTACCAATCAGTGCTCTACTATCATATTAATATATAATCAGACGTACGACTAATTACTATCATATATAATATTAATATCTATAATAAACATATACTAACTAAATATACAATATATTAATAGATACATGTTTCATCTTTATTAATTAAATATAAATATACTATTACTTGATATAATATATATAAAATCTTTCAGCACCAACCACCCCACAAGCATGCTTTCGAAAACCACAACACTGCAAACCCTCGACTGTTTTTAATATTTTCCGACACGTGACCTCTCTCTTCTCTCTCCTCTCTCTCTCTCTCTCTCTCTCTCTCTCTCTCCTCTCTCTCTCTCTCTCTCTCTTCTCTCCTCTCCTACATTAGGACACTGTTCTCTGCATATTACTTTCACTAAAGCATCTCTACTACTTGAGACCAGTGCTCGCTTACTACGACACGCCTTGCTACCCATGGGTCGTCCCATCATCAGTTACTTCGTATAAACTCTACTGCAAACCCGAGACTTAACCACTATGCTCAATCTTGCAAGTATTCCACTGGTGAAGTTTAGGACACACTTCATTTATCTATCTTAAAAACTAAACTTCTGACTTTACAGCCTTTTGTAACAACATTGTAGTATCGATTGGCAAGTCAGTTCTTGGAATCTAGATTCTGGCTTAAGAAAATTTTCCACCTGAACTCTGTAGTTAAATTTATTGGGCCTTCTAGCCTTCCCCACTAGAAGAGTATACATAGTACTATATATATAGATACACTACTATATATAACTATAAACTATAAAATAAAATACATATAACTAATATCTAATCTATATATATATGTATATACTATAACTATTATAATATATATAAACCTTAATACGTATATATGCAGACAACATGATAAAAGATTGATGGCGTGAGATATTAAGTAACTGTTGTGTGAGTTTCACTTCCAGTTGAAGGCTTAGAACAATGCCCATCAATCTTGATCTTAAGTAATTAATCAAATTAAGAAAATAAAGTCGACTACTCACCTTTGTAAAGGCATATTTAACGCTAAAAATGTGTCTATTCATACTCTCGTATAAATATCTAGTATCTGAATATTAGTTACTTACATAATTATATATATATATAATAAGTATAGTATATATATATATTATACTATATTACTATATAATTTTCCTGAATACTGAACGCTGACCTCTATATATTCGTATATATATAACTTATAATATATTCTAAGATCATATCAGTATATATATATATATAATAACTTATATACTATTAGCAGCATATACGTACTATATACAATCAGTTATATATTAACTATAATATATAGTAACTCATCAGCAGTTAATACACTAATATTCTATCCGAGTAATAAACTATATAACATAATATATAATAATATATATACATCTATTACTACTAGGATAATATATATATATATATAATTATATATTATATATATACTATACTATATATATCAGAATATGTTATAGGAATAGCTAGAATCGTGGTGAGAGCGTTAGGAGTGGAGATGTGTACGATGTTTGGGCCGGTGGCGCTGAGAGATTGAGGGCGAGGGGTGTAATGTCGCCGTGGCTTTTCCCAATTTGTTCAAGGAGAGTGTTGGTAAGAGGATAATGCGGTAGAGGGAAGGGTAAGGGGGGCTCGTGGAATTGGTGAATGGAATGATAGGATGGAAAGTTAACGATGATACGTTCTTGACGATACTGCCCTTTAAAGAATGCGAAGGGTATGAGTATTTTGGTGAGGGAGTTTGACGAGAAATTGACAAAGGGGCTAAAAAATCCAGTAAAAGTAAAGTGTTAGCGTTGAAGAGGAGGAGAAGACGAGCGAGGGGGAGGGTGAGGAGTTTCGGAGTAGTCATGGCATAGAGTACATCGTCTATATTCTAGTGTCTAATCCCTTTTATATAGTATGAATATATATTATTTATATATATTAGTTCTCCGTTATGTATATCTTATATAATTATATATTATATATCTATTATCTTATAAGAGATAGTCTACTTTATTGGTTTCTTTGTCTCTGTGTCTGTAGAGAAATGGATAAGGTGTGAGATTATCTATCCATATAATATTAATAGTTATCACAGCATGTTTGAAAACAATTTTGTCTTTCTTCGACATGTATTAAACACAAGCCCTGATTGTCTGTTCACATGGCGTGTGAAACCGTGGCGGGCATTGAAGTGCCAGGTCTAGCTGCGGAAGAAGTTGAACGTATTTGAGAATGAAGGGGCTTGCTCTTTGAGATACGCGCGTCCATTGTCGCAGGTACGTTAGCAGAGACAAGGGGAGTAGATTAGTTAATGACTGGTATCGGCTACGTCTGAGACGATAGTTCGATTGGAGGATATGGTTGCCGTGAGAATCAAAGCGGGCAGAAGCGAAGATGTTAACGAGTGGAATCCGCATCTAGTCGAGGAATGGCGAGGAACAGACGAGTCTACCTGTATAATACGCTAGTACGGCTGATTTCGAAGAAGGATCGGATCAGCGCGATAGAAGATGAGTGCTATATGGTTCTTGTTTGTACGTGACTCAATGTTAATATATGGTGTATTGTATGGTATGGTATATAAAGGTCAGATTGCTCTTGAGGAGGCGAGGCGACTGATAGGAGAAGAGGTTAGCGGACACGATCCTTTATTTGTGGTAACGTTGTGCGCGAACGGATAGATTCGGGGACTGCGCGCGTAGCGAGAGTGTTGTAGAAGGCGAGAGTGAGGGGGGTCTTCATCCCTAACTTTTTTTCTTTATCTTTTTCAAAGCGCACAGGGCCGCAGGAGATCCTGTCCAATTCTCTTCTACTTTTGCTTGTGTGGATTAGGCTTGTACTATCCACACTTTCTCTCTCTATATTGTCTTGATAAAACGTGTAAGTAAATAAATAAATTAAAAAAATAAAACAGTATATAATATATATATAAAATAACTACTACTATATATATATATCTTATTATCTTTCTTACCCCTGTTTTTTTTGATTTAAAAAAAATTTGTACATGGTACTATTATATATTATAGTATCTTACTAGCATTAAAGTATTATAGTCCCATATAAATATATTAGAGATTATATATTTAACTTTGTGACTAATATACTTATTAACAGTATAATCACCTATCAATAGAATATAATATATATACTTCATTTTAACATCTGCAAAAACAAGTTCAGTACAGGCAAAGAACACTACACGGAAGATAAGAAGATAACTGGCCTCCTCTGAGGTGCGACCACCGGCGATTGTATTGCGACTGCAGATAAACATACTTCTCTGAAGCTTGGAGCCTATTCTCTAACTCTAAACCCAATAGATGAAGTTAGATTTCAAAAACAAACTTTAAGCGGAACGAGCTCCCGTCATAGGTATATCACCAGGTATTCACCCTGTCCTTCCCTCCTTCCAGGAATTTAAAGAACTTATAACTTATAGCCATTCTGCAATGAAAACAATAAACATATAGTAATGCATAAGCAGCGTACGTTACGGATAGAACCTAGAAAAAACTGAGCCTTCCCAGGAGCATAGCATCGCTGTACTAACGTTATCTTTAATGGGCCGTTGTATTGCAATATTTAAAATATTTAATCTCTTCCGAACGAGGAAGGACAGGGTCTAATACCTCTGAATCGCCTCATTCGTTTGCCTTATATTATTCCTGTAATCTCTATATCTTATCGTTATGATGGATCTGTCAACGTTTAAAGCGTCGCTCGGAATGAATGTGTTCCTCTAGTCGCAAAGACATGGCCGTGGTCTCACCTCCAAGAGAAGGCACGTTTCTATCTTTATCTGTCCCAGTAACTTGTCCTTGTCTTCCTAACTTAGCATATACCGACTATATATATAACATATAAATATTATTGTCAATTTTTATTGAATTAAAAATAGTTAATATACAGAATATAAATATAAGAACTATATTAGATTATTAGTTTTCATTGCAAATATTTAATATATATTTATAAATTGCGAAATACAATCTGGATGCCCCCGAATATATATATTCGAAAAATGGTAATCATAGTTCTGCTGATTGGTCTAATTGGGAAATAATTCTTCTATATTATTATTATGATATATTCTACAAAAGAATTAGAAAATCTAAAATATATTATTATTTTTAATTACTACCTTTATATTGTTTATTTATTTTTACTTTTTAATTATTTTTATCTTGTATTTTTATCTTTATAATTGATTTTTATGTTTTTTTAATTTATTATTTATATACATTACTCTTCTGCTTCACCCACTTCCCAAAATCCTACCCTCTGTACTACATAGATGAACGATGATTTTAATTGCTAACGCACGACGGTGATAACATGGAGATAATCACGAGAGCTCTCTATTTCCAAGCAGCGATACACTTGCCTTGCACTCACGATGATCCGAAAAGACAGAGTATATTTGTCTGCCGGAGGCACTGCAGTACGCCCCCTTAACGTCAAGTACCAGGTACTAGGCTCAGCTCTCCATAAGCAAAACAAAACAAAACAAAATTAACGTATAAACTTGATCTTTGAACTTCAAACTGCAATGCATAAACGGTGTTAATTGAACGCAAAATATAATTTAAAATTCAAAATTTTTACAACCACCAAAATAAAATAATAATTATCAATAATAATAATACATAATAATAATAATAATAATAATAATACATAATAATTAATAATAATTAATAATAATGAATAATAATAATTAATAATCAATAGATAATAATTAATAATAAATACATCATAATAATAATAAATAATAATAATAATAATAATTATACATAATAATAATAAATAATAATAATAATTAATATAATATAAATAACTAATAGATAACTATTAAACGTTCCAGTCAATCCATAATAAAATTAATAAGTAATAATAATTTAATAATCAATAAAATAATTCAATGAAAAAGCAAAAAAAAACGTATCGCGGCGACGTGCAGCAGCAGCAAGACAAAACATGCCGACTTACTATATATATATTATATATATTATAATAATATACCAAATGTACTATATATATTAATATATTAAATATAATATTAATATCATATTTTAAAATATATAATATAATATATCATAATACATATATAATATTACATATACATATATATAAGAGTACTATAATATAATATAATATATTATTACTATATACTAATATACTGATATATATAATATATTTTATTTAATTAAAGACTTATCAATATATTATCAACATATACTAATATCTTATAATTATATATATTAAATATATTCATATATAATATATATATATATATTTTCAAGATAAAAGTTATTCCAAGAAATAAAAGTATTAAATTAAGTTTAAAATGCTAAATAATAAGTACTCGAATTGACCGTAGGCTTCGGCATTGCAGGAATTAGATTTTCGAAGAAAGTTTTACAACTTGCAGGTGGAGTCACCCTTGGCCTGGGGGTCTCCGCTTCCTTTTCTCCCCCTCTACCTCTGAAACTCATCCCAAGCGTCGTAAATCGCGCCCCCTGTTTCCAAATAAAGGTCGGCTACGCACACGCGGTGTTTCCCAAATTTTTCAACGATCTTTACCGACGAGTAGGCATAACTTGATTGCTTTGGAATATGTCTATTTTTGCGCAATGTTCATTCATTCGGGATTGAATTTGCCATAGCACGAAATAATTTTCCATACGCTCTGTGTCATCCAAATTGACAAATCAAAACCATCAAATGAGTGATTTAAACAATTTTATCCTCCAAATTCACACACATACTCACAGGTTGTCGTCCTCTCTTTCTCTTCTCTCTCTCCTCTTCTCTCTCTCGTCTCTCTCTCTCTCTCTCTCTCTCTCTCTCTCCCCCCTTTAATCACTGCCAAACTCTCTCATATCGTTTGGCCTCCTCCTCGATGGTCCAAACTTCCATCAAAATTACCATTCGTGCTCCTTTAAAATTAAAGATAGAGAATAAAGCGAAAATTCCATCGCCCAAAGGTTATTGATAAATCCACCTAACTCATTCGGCCATTCTTATGAGTTTTTATATCCTCAATGTTATAATTAAATATTAAGAACAGCTAGTTTTTTGTTTTTTCTTAATGAAAACTAATTTATATACTTTTTTTGGCTTTAAACATAAGAGATCAGATATTTATAAATATTTTTGTAAAAAAACGTAGTTGTCATGTTGTTCAGTTGATAATGGTGCTTATTTTAGATAATATCTTGTTGGGTTTGAAGCTTAGAAATCCAATATGTACCATAAAACCTCCATGAAACAACGAGTTGGTTGTATTTACTATCAAATGAACAACTTAATTTTTAGATCAATTTTTTTTACTTTCAAACCATAGTGACATCATCACTGCTTTATAAATTCCTAATGGAAACGGTTGTTTGTTTACTCTCAATGAAAACTAATTAAGATATTTTTTTACTTTAAACATAAGATCATCTACGTCATATCTATGGAAACGAGTGTGTTTGCCTTACTCTTCAGTGAAAACTAAATTAGATATCTTTTTTGATCTCGTTTAGGCTCATAAAAGATCATTTTTTTCATAAATCTTACTGTGACAACGAACGTTTGTACTCCTCAATGAACAACTAATATTATCCTGATATATATTCTGTATATTACGCTTGAACACTAAATCCATGATGTTCAACGAGTTTGGTTAGCCCATTAATAAAACTATAACTTTAACGCATAATCTAATTAATCTTTCGAACAGCGGAGACAAGTTCTACATTCCTCCATGGAAACATAGTTCTGAAAGATTGTAATTGAGCCTTTTATACTTATGATGCCACTGACATGTTTTTGTTTGCATGCCTTATGCAACCAGATTTCTACTACATTACATTCTTTCGGGTTATTTATTCTAATTTTTCAATTCAAGATTAATTTGAATGTCTTTCTTTAATTCTATGCTTTAGCAATTTAGTGGGCTAGTATCATTCCTTTCATCCTCTCATTGTAACATAAATCTCGAATCCATTTTATATTTTTTTTTGATTATTTTTTTAGGACTATATATAATATTTATTACTATATATTTTCATTTAATTATTCCATTATTCATATTACATATTATTATCTATGTCATTCATTATTGATATGTGCGTTCCTTCCGATTCATTTTATATATTACTTATATTATCTCATTATTATTATTATTTATTATTGTTTTACTTATTATTATTATTAAGTTATTATTATTTACTTATCTAATATATCACCACCGTTAGTTTTTCAGGCTCAAGAGGCAACATAGTAGAATAAGTAAATGGACGCAGACAACCTGTGACACCGTTTTTTACGTACACGTCAACTCAACTTATTTACGTCCATTATTGGTATGGTTATGTAATGCGCACCATACGTGCATGTGGACACATTTGTAGATACAATGTTACTTTTGGTTTGGATGGATTTGTTAAGATAAGATAGCCATACTCAATTGTTTCTCTTTCTCTCCCTAACCTCATTACTAGAGTCCATATACGTACTATTGGATTTTACAAAAGTGGCGACTAGAAGTGCAGCTCTGCCTTTTAAAAGTCCCTTTTTCAACACTTTGTAAAAAAGTGTAAAGCTACTCATGAATCGACAATAACAGAATATTACATCTGTCTAAAAACAATAATTTCGGAATTGATAAATATAATTTATGTCATCGTGAATATTACGAATGTTCTCAGCTATACTATGATTAAATGCGACAGCCCTGAATGGTTCCGCGTCGCAACTATCATTGTTATCGTGTACCAGCGACACGCATATCTCAACCTAGGTGTATGCTTGCGATGGTCGCACGTGTTTGATGAACTCCGACGATCTCATTACTTTTAAATTCAACACGCTGAAACATCAAGTCAGGAGAAAAAGCAATAGTAATCTATCTAAACCAATGTCGAGCACAGTCATCTCCGGCGAGGGTAGATAGAGACACGATTGTTTGCGACTTCTACTTAAACTCAAAACAATCATACAGTACTATACGCAATACTTTGGATATCTAGAATATGTCAGAGATGTCATTGATACAAGATATTTTCTGAACGTCTGACACCTTGGGATCCTGTATATTAATTGTGTGACTCGAGATACAAATATCTAATCCATAAGGTTTCGACAAGAGTTAAGTTACTTACGACAACTGAGCAGAAGAAACTATGACCTGATGATATAATTCAGCTTGTTACTAATTACTCCTGCTCCATTAAGCCACTGATTGAGCTATCACAAGCACCTTATGCCGTTACTAACACGATTACCAAAAACTCTAATTTTCGATTAACCAAGGTACTCGCTGAAAATATCATTAACTCAGTTCTAGCATTCTAGACATTTCCGTAAATAAATCTTGCGTAAACTCAGAGAATAGTGCCTGGAGAGAAATATTACGCCAATTACGATTCGTACAGGAAAAATATTTAGCACTTTCTTGCACTTACAAGCTTCTGATCTAGAATCGTTATGCATTGACAAAAAAGTATACTATCATGCCGATGATTTATGGAAACTGTGGAAATTATGTAAAGATTATAGAGATATTTATATTAATTCGGTGTAAAAGACTTAGTAAATCTATGTATCGACGAATCTGAAATTAAACGGCTAATAACACCCTTACTAACAAAGAAAAATATAATATACCTATATATATACTATATATATAGTCACACTATTTGTAATATATACTATATAATTATATATATAGTACATTACTTTATATGATATATAATATCGCCTATAATATATAATATCACGATGATATTTATTTAAAACTAATCCTGATGCAGTATATATTTAAGTTGCTTTTCATACCTCATTTAAGATATCTTTTAATTACACTTTTAACTTAATATAATCATATTATATATATCCATAATAGATATAGCCTTGCTATAAGATACTACTATATTTATACTATATTATATTTGTAGCACTCCATTAAACTTTGTAAAAATTTTAGATTATGTTTGTACTTATGCTAAGATATTCGCGAGGCAATAATTTCATGTATAAGTCAAATGAAATAATATCAGATAAAACTTCGTCCTTTTGTGATACTCTCCAGCAGACCAAATTTAATACATAATCAGAAGAAAATCTCACTCAAGATACTCTCTGCCGAAATCCTCCCCGGCTAGAGAGATAAACTTCAAGGAAAAGGCTGGGACTCGAATTTCAATCAGATCACAAATTTCCGCACTAAACGAAGAGTCAGAGCAATTGTCGAAAAATCGCGGCTGGACACAGGCTGTGAGATCTACAATTCCCTACGACAGAGGAAGATATCTCCAACAGAAGGCGACTTCTTTGTTTTCTTTCCATACTTTTCATCTGCATCCACCTGTCGTACTTATGTTTGTGGTCGAATAAAAACATTCAGTTCCAATATAGATCTTAAATACAACCTCTTATATAGGTGCTTGCTCTTAAAAGAAGAACCCACCAACTTAGCAAGTAATTGCTCTACTATAATTGTGCTGAAGACCCCTGATAGAAACCCAGAACTTCAACAACCTCTGAAAATACCAAACACAATGAAGAAAAAGAACAAATAGTAATATTTTCACTAAAAATTCCCCATCACTAGTAATTCCGAGAGGATGACTCAAGCAAATGAATCATTATTCAAAACAAATTTAAAATGTTCATTTTTAATATATCTTTTGGTATTATGTGTCTTCAGGCTTTTCACAACACGTATCACCAGTTCCGAGGATTCCACCTCGCTTAGAATCAGCCAACATTCCTGCTCGCAATGGATATTTCTGTTCATCATATCAATTTTGGATATCTATCGTCAAAAAACTCATTTTTGGATTCCACACAACTCTGATTCCTTTCCTGTTCTAACTCGATTCTTCTTTTGTTGTCTATATGAAAGAAATTCTTTCAAATAAAGGACCTAAATTTCAAGCAAGCATCGCCTCTACCTTTACGCGTATGGATTCTTCATCATTAACGGTTGGATAGCGGCACGCACAATACTATTTGTTTGATCTCCCACTCACGCAACATATTTCTGATCCTCTCTCTCCGCAATCTACCTGTAACATGCTTCTTCTCTTGTAGAACAACATCCGACTCCCCTGCTTCTCTTCTTAAAGTTGTTCTGGAAGAATTTTACAAATAAAGAAACGTACACATTTTCACGAGGTCAACTTTCGTTTCTCTACTCATATGATTTCATAGCAGTGTTTCTCTGCTGTACACTAACTTTGAAAAACTATTTAGCGTCACGCATTGATGTTACAATCATATGGATACATTAGAAAACGCTTATACCTAGACCTCTCCCTGGATTCAACGGATTCTATCGATGTGGCACCTATTTATTAACTTGAGTGAATGAATTTAACTCTGTTACTATATCCATCAATTATGTATAGGTAACCTATTTTGTATTAAAGTATTTGTACTGTTGTTATATCTCATAACGATTATAACCAAAATATGCTACTGTTTACAAATACCCCTTTTTTATCTATGGTAATATAACAAGTGTATTGCAGTTTTTGATGTATTACAACAATTATTTGATATGATGTTTAAACTCTTCGATTGAACCAGTTATGCTCGATATGCTCCGAGAAATACGTTCTACATTTCTTGTAATTCTGGATTTTTGCCTCTCCCAAATAGTTCTATAATCGTTTAGCTTATGTCTGTTCGAATACATAATTAGATATTTGGCATTGTCTGAAAGCTATACACTAGTGTATCTCTAGTGATTATTTTTTTTTATCATCTGCTGATTCGTCGTAGTTTTCGTTTAACGAATAATTTTAACGATTCATGTCATATCATCGACCTTCTTCACTCCGTGTTCTAGCGACAGGTGACCGAGTAATGTACACTCTCGGCCTCCGACTCTAAACTGTTGTAAAAAGTTTTAATCTTATGTTCGTACTGTGGTAGCTAAGATTTGCGCAGAGCAAAATTTTAGAAAATCAAAGTCAAGCTGTTTTATTTTGCACTCGTCCCTTTTGTGCAGTACTCTTAAGTCAGATCAAATTAATAAGAATCAGAAGAAAAACTCTCACTACAAGAGACTCTCCACCAGAAAATCCTACCCCGGCAGAGAGAAAAACTTCAACGGAAAGCTCGACCTTGAATTTTGATCACAAGATTTTTCGCACTAAACGACGAGCAGACGGGCAATCTTTGAGAATAACGCGAGTGCTCGGAAGAATGAGGCTCGAGACTCACCACATTCGCCCCCCTGACTACGAACTGACGACTGACAATCTCAATCCGAAGATAGCGGACGTTTCGAATATCTTCCTTCTATACTTATCTGCTTTCATTGCCATACATTACTCTATCGCACCAACAATTCACTAATGTTGTTGAATAAAAAACTATCATTTCATAAAGTATGGAGGCCTTTAATGCCATTTCCCAACCGCTTAATATATCGTGCCGTCGTCACCTTGCCTCCTTTAAAAACAGGACATCCACGCCAACTTAGCAAAGTTAATCCCTCTCACAAGTACTGCACTAGCCTTCATGCTCCTATAGTCTATACCAATATATATACTCATAAATACAATACTTATCACAGTCAGCGTAATAAGCCATATCCACTACTATCATCTAAGTCCCTACGTAATCATAATACTACTATACGTTAGTAATAGTTATAATATATATTATCTATAATATATTATTATACATATTATTATATATATAGTATACTTAGCTTTACTATATATAAAATATTTCTATTATACTATACTCCCATATATATATATATAACATACTATATATATATAGTTACATATATATACGTAGATATATTATAATCATATATCATATATATAACTATTATAAAAGACTACCTAATATATATATATATATACTAAGATATATATATAATGTAGCACCTTTCTCTCTCTTCTCTTTCTTATCTACATTTACATTTCAAACGCCTTCATATACCCCCTGCCAAATCTTCTTCTCCAATCCTCTCAACACTGATTTTTTCAGATTGCGCCACACAAAGACCGAAAATCGTTCCGCATCTTATAATAGGTAAGGCACCGTCTACATTTTTTTTCTCTTCATTTTCCTCCATCAGTTCGTAACCATCCTTTCCCTTGCCACCCCCTACCGTTTAATTCTTTAAACAACATTCCCGATAGTCTCATACAAAATTGAAATCAACCAAAGCGCATACATAACACATCCCTCGCCACAGCTCACATTCATGAACTATTACAACCAAATGACACCTTTCAAATTTCATTCGCGTCATTGCATATAACACCGCATTCATAATCGTCATACATATTTTTTTGATTTCCCATTCACAGGTAGCCTACCACCACAGCATCTCACACTACAAACCGCCTCAAAGCTTCTCTAATAACTCCTATCATACCGCCATGTATTCAAATCCGCGTTTAAAAACATAATCTACGAATTATACATTTGCTTCCTTCTACTCTACTCGTTCTCACATCATTCGTTTCAATGTAAAGAGTTTGATCCACACTCCCTTCCACTTACAAACGCTCACTCACTTCGCCTTCACACAATACCTAGTTCTTTTACGTCACTCGACGCCGATCATGACCATTCAATCCATAAATGACCCATCTTCTCAATACAATACACCTCAACTATAAACTATAATTTCCGCCATATAATTCCACAGTACCATGTACCCGATAGAACTATCCCCTTTACCCTTTATTCATGAATCTACCTATTACGCCTTTCCCCTCCAATCACCTCGCGGAACGTCTAAGAATCACTCCCTTCCATCACAAACGCTTAGTTGCAACCACCACATTCTCACAATCTCCAAATCTAATCAACCATCCTCACCTCCGTTTCGTGATCATTTTACTTCCGACCAGTTATATTTTTCATTACCGGCAGAGTTTGTCTCATTCTTCAAACTCTCTCACTCTATCCAATTTACATCTCTCTATCCCATCTAAGAATGACCTGAATCTCCAACATGCAGCTAACCCACAGACCCTTCTGCATTACATTCCATGAGACCGAATACCTACTACATCTCGTCACAAATACTGCGACACTATTTTTCTATCTTCACAAATGACTTATCGACAGATTTTTAGACCTGCAGGTACTTTTCTCACCTCTCACACCTTCACCTCACAAATCCGGCTGTATTTCACTCAGCTACGGAAAGCACCAATCCCATTATATCAATTACCCTATACGCGTGCACTGCGAGCCATATATGCACCCCTTAGTTTTCCGATTTCTTAACCTTTACGCGACTTCCCTTTCAAACAAATCTTCCTATCTGCCTTGTCTAAAACTTCTCCCATTTATCCTATCATCAGAACTGCTTACACTTATACCTCCTTTTGTTTCCTTTACGCTGATGCATCTCTTAGTATTCTTTCCTTTCCTCCTCACGTAGTATAATTATAAACATCTTCTTTTGAAATATCCATCATTGCTTCGTAGCACTTCAACCGCTTCTTTTTTACTTTTTAACCGCTTGCATCATTCTATACATTTCCACACGCACTCTAAGCAACTTACTTCCTACTCTTAACAAACCCAGCATACTTTCTTTTTTGCACTAGCTAAACACCGGCTTTCCTTCATTGCTTTCCAGACTCTTCCTCAGTTTCAGCTTGTCTTCACATTCCAACTGGATATTGCAAGCTCCTTACAATATTATCGCTTTACTTACTCGTGTTTCACTCTAAATCCTTCGTCACTCTATATTTACCCACTTCCTTCCTTATCACCTTCTTCTCCACCAATACTATCTCTATCTAATGTTTACACACAACAGCATAATCATATTCCTAAACTAAATCTCCCATCATATCCTCAAACCACCCGCTCAACTAGCAGACTTTCTAACGATTTGCCAACACCATAACTTCACATCGTCACCTAACGCACAAAACTCAATTCCTATTATCGACTTGCTTCTCTCCCCAACGCATCATCCTACCTCTTAGACCATAACCTCTAGTCATATTATCGCGAATACTTATTGCCGCTGCTTAAAGGAATAGAGATCGATTATTAACACACATCACCCGACTCCTCCACGTAAATCAATACACCCTTCCATCACTCATTCTCCAATCTCTCCCCGTAATCATCCCCAAACGACCAGACCGTATTTGATAAGTCCATCCCTTTTATCTGATCAGACCCTATAACAAATCCATTTACGGTCTACAATAACCAGACTTTACTCCAGATTAACACACCATCCACACATACAATGCACATCTCGCACGCACTGATCCTGCGACCGCCTACCACCTGCCACTTTCCTCCAATCAGCGATCCATCAGATGGATCTACACAGTAACAAACTCCCGCACTTCTCTCTTCAGACAGCTCCACTCCTCAGTCAGCGACCATCATTACAACCTTACAGCGCCTGAATCACACTGCTATGACCCTTTTCGCAACTTTACCCACAGTATAACTCACTGTCCATTTTGGCTTCACACAGGGCTGGAAATCTATAGGACAACATTATCAAAATTACTACAATTCTAGTATACAGATAACCTAAGGTCACAAACTATCCTTAAAATCGCACGTTAAAGTATATATAGATCTAGTAATAGAATCATATATCATTAACTCAGCCACTTACTAGACGTACATATATATACTATATATATATATATATATATTTAGTACCTACAATACATATAGTGCTAGGACATACGGGATAGATATATATATGAGATATTATACATATATATAAATATCATATATATTAACTATAATATATATATAGTCTAGACTATATAGTACTATTATACTATATACACTATATACATGATAACTACTATCATATAATCATAGTTATATATATCATGATGTTGAGTGTACATAACTCTAAAATGATATAGACATACTATCATCACGTTTATAATTCATCAATTATACTAGACTAATATTACTAGACTAATATTACTAAGTAATTATTCAACTACTCATATAATATATATTACAATTTATAGTATATATATATATACTACTAATACTATACATAACTACTAAACATACTGTATTTATGCTATACACTAATCGCATCACACTACTCCTGTTATATATTAGTAATATATCACATACATATATATACTTATATATAATAATTAGCTAACTATATATATATCTATTATAAATATACTAGTATACTATCATATATATATATATCGATACACATACTAATATGCTATAATAATATATTTATAGTATATATATAGGCAGTTAACTATAATATATATATTATATTATATATATAATATAGTAGTATATGTAGCTATATATACTATATATATATAGTAGAAATATATTAATACATAAATATTATATATTATATATAGTATATATAATATTAATAATACGTAAAATATACTAACGTATTAATATATATAATAATAGTATATATATATATATATATATATATATATTATATATATAAATATATAAGCAATTTTTTGGACATAATCTGTTTGGTGTATGTATGTCTGGAAGGTAATGAATCTTCAAATGACTACGAGAAGAATGTGTAATTTTATTATTCAGCATCTAAAAGGGGGAATAAATTGCATGAGACGAAGATCCATGAAAAAGATGAAGGTTTCCAAACATATGTATGATATTCGGCGATTTCGCCCACAACAATCCATAGACAAAAATTCATTGACATGTTCAATTTTTGTGAAAGTGCTTAGGTTAGGTTAAGCTAAGTTATGCTGCCTAGGTAAGGTTAGGTTTGTTTAGTTTAAGTTTGGTTAGTTAAGGTTAGGTTACGTTAGATTAGGTTAGGTTAGGTTGGGTTAAGTTAAGTTAAGTTAAGTTAAGTTAAGTTAAGTTAAGTTAAGTTAAGTTAAGTTAAGTTAAGTTAAGTTAAGTTAAGTTTAACTGTTAGGTTATGGTTAAGTTAGGAGGTTTAGGTTTATAGGGTATTAGGCTAGGTTTCGTTTGCTTAAGTTTAGTTAGATTAGGTCTATAACTTGACGTACGTCTGAAATTCGCCTTGAGGGTGTGATTTCAAAGAATATCGGACAAGTAGTTCTCCAAACCTGTTCAAAGGGATATTTATAGTCTAGCAAAGGCTATTTCGTTTTGAAAAATAGACATTAGTAACAACTTAGCCTCTAGCACAAAAGGCCAGAACAACTACCAGGCGAGATTTTGATACAACAAAAAAAATGCTAGCACAAGTCAATTTATAAAAAACAAATTCTCGTGAATTTTCCTGGAAGAGAAAAGTTAGCATGAACCACGCGCGTTATCCTACACCTTTGCCACAACAAGGGAAATTAAACAATGTCCAACTTAAGAAACGTATAACACTCAATAATAGCGCTGTGGACTTAAAAAATTTTTCTTTCCTGGGCATTGCAGTAAATCTATTAATAAAATTAGCTGCACATACGTATATAAGATAGCTTAAACCAGCAAAGTGTTTGACATATATAGATCTATATCATACTTAAGTGGTCTAATATATCCTCTATTAATATAATTATATACGTATAAATATATACGTAAATAGTATATATATACGTAGTCTACGTAATTACCTAAATAATAATAAAATAGCTATATATATTATATTATATTATACAAGTTTTAAGTATTATTTTATATATATACACTGTATATTATATATATACACTGGTATATTATATATTATCTATATATAGGGTATACTATATATATAATATATATGAAATATAGATTATGACTCGCATAATTGTATATATACGATATAGAATATCAGTTATAAGTGTATCATATTACTATATCATATAGTAACTACTACTATATAATACATTTATTATTATTATTATTTATACTATACTATTATATATTAATATACTTAATAGTATATACTAATATATATAATATATTATTAAACTGGCTATAATTATTATTATATATTCTTGAAACATATACACATATGTATATATATATATAAATCAATATATTTATTATCAGATAGGTATATATATAATATACCTATCTATTTTAGTATCATATATATAATATATTAGTTATTTAAGTATAAACTACCAAATCTTACCTAAACTGATATAATCTATAATTATATATATATATATATACATTATATATTATATATACTATATAATATATATATTTAAAAGCGTAATTATTTTATATACTTTTATATATAATATATAGTATAGGCTAAGATAATCATAGTATAATTATATAGTATATTGTTATTCCAATCAAGTAGCTATACTACTAGTATATATATAGTATACACGTAAACATAGACGCATAGTTATTATTTATCTCTATTATCACTACAATATATTATATAGACCTATATATATTACTATTAGCATACTACCGCATACTCAATATCAATTAGTATCTATATTTATAGCTACTAGATATATAACTAATATCACTTAATTTATATATACTTAGTACTAATAATACTATATATATATTATATAATGTATACTATATATATAAATAGATATCATCATATATTTATAATTTATTAATATTAGATATATATATATATATAGTACTATATATTATATACTATATATATTACTAAATTATATTAGTAAATAATAATCTATACTACTATATTCATATATATTCTATACTATATATATATAATATATAGTATATAATCATATATACTATATATATTAAATATATCAATATATTACTATAATAATATATATATATATAGTCACTAATATATATATATCAAAACTGACTCGTATATAATGCTACGTATAGTTACTACATAAATATATCTACGTATTATATACTTATATATCATTATCATCATAGACTAATTCTTCATAACTATAACTATATAGCTAATAATATAATATTTATACAAAATATAAAAGTGCTCGCTATATATTATTATTTATAGAATCCATTGAATCATTAGCGTTTCTGGCATCCGTCGGTAGATAAAGAAACTACATATATTTTTCCTTTAATATTGTGACCTAAGTATATATATATAGTATATATTATATATATTACTACTATATAATACTACAGTATATACATGTAGTAATACTATATAGTAAAGTTATAAAACTGCTATATTATATTAATATATATAAGATATACTTGCTCTGAACTAATATATCACGTACACTATATTACCTATATAGATTATAGCCTAAAATACCATAATAGTATATAATCAATAATAATAGTATTAAATATACCGTATATATATAATCATACACATATACTTTTCTCTTTACAATTATGCTATATTTTAACACAAAGCGTCAAACATTGTTTAATATTAATGAGAGCCGTTGATGATTAACACTGGACTGTACCATTAAACTAAAACCGAATTTTCATTATTATTTATTAACATTCTTGATGTTGTGAGTGAGCATAAAGGTCCTCAGCCAATACTATATTAGGTCGGGTGAGAACCCTCCTTGACTCCACCCCTTTAACAACCCTATCTGATATGTCTTCCGTTTATGGGACAAACTTAGGCAGATCCAGGTGTATGTAATTTTCCTTACTTATTTGGATTTTGTTTTTCTTTTAGGAGAATCCGCTATAGGGAGACTCCGCAAATTATGAATAATTCTAGCGAGAATTCTAGGAGAATTTGAATTTGGACTGAATCTATTCTACTATACTCTGGTGGTATGCACAGTTCCTTTATAATTTTATTTGCCTGTTATTGTAGGAAAACCCGTCATAGTCGAAAAACTAAGGAGCAATTCTCCTATTAGGAGAATAGTTTTCAAGGGTAGACTATAGCGATTAATATGAACGCGACGCTTATAAGCCTAAAACTAGACAATAATAATCCAATATATTTAGAAGAATATTATCTGCATTAACTGAGTGCATCATTGTAACATCTTTTCTTCAAAAGAAACTGATGGCAGTGCCATGGTTACTTTTCATGAGTTTCAAGATCTTTCTCAATCATCATAATCATAATAAGATTTTTTTTTTTTTTTTAATTTGTTTCTACTGTAAACCTTATTCTTTACTGTAAACTAATTCTAGAACTTTAATTTTTCTAATTTCATATCAAATTTTGGGAATTCCTTTTCTACGTCTCATTTTATCGTAGTATAAAGAAAACTACGAAAAATAAAAGAAAGAGATAGTGTTACACCAAAGAGAGTTGTATTACCACACACAACTCGCTTGTTAGCATGGAACTAGAGTGGGTTCTAACTATTCACACACACCCCCAAATATTAGCGTCTACACCCACATTATTAATACCGTCTCCTTTTAAATACAACACGCACACACACATACACACACACAACATACTAATTACTTATATATATTATATATAATGACATAATATATAAGTATATATACTATATAATATATAAATATAATATATATATTAACCTAATACTAATATATATATATATATATTTAATATATATATATAATACTCATTGACTTTTTCTGTTTCGACTACCAGATTATATATAATATAATTAATATATATCATATATTATTCTATATATTACTATATATATATATATATATACTATATATATATATACTATATAATAGTCCGTATATATACTATTATATATATATACTATATATATATATATGTAAGTAAATACCTGTATATATAATATTTACTAACTATATATATATACATATAGCTATATATTAAAATCTATAGGTAGTTATATATATATATTACTATATCATATTTAATCAATATAAATAATTAGTACTAATATATCTATATATATATATTTAATAACATACATATTTATATACTATATTTATATATATACTATATTATATATATACTAATATATATATACTATCTACTATACTATATATAATTATTATATATAATATATACGTATTATATATATATAATATACTGAATATATGATTATCTACATATTCACTACTCATCAACACCATCAGTCCATCTATCATCATCATTCATCATCCACCATCATCATCATCATTCCCATCATCATCATCCATCATCATCATTCATCATCATCATTCACATCATCCATCACTCAATCATCCTATCATCATCAAGAAAATCATCAATCTCATTACATCATCAGTCATCATCATCATCATCAAGGTGCGACACATGCACTACATCATCATCACGCTACCTTCTTTCCCCAGACTGGGAGGAAAGGTCAGTCACATGCACTGGAAACAGAAAATGTAGTTAGTCAAAGATATATCGCGTCGCATGTCTAAAAAAACAAAATAGACCAGTCCTTTCAGCAGGCTGCCCACTCCTGATACCCTTAAGTGAGAAACTCGTCCCCAATCCAGATTAAATCCACCCAGGACTTCATGGGACGCGACGGCACCATCATCTGTCTCGCCATGCTCGTCAATGTTAGGTATCATCCCCTTGCCCCCGTAGGTGTCGCTACGAGCCATGACCCCCTCACAAACACCCCTGCCATTTATCCTACCTATGCACACTTCTTGCTCTTCCTCTGCCAAACTCACCAATGTCTCTTCTTTCAGTCATTCCCTACTGCCTTTCAACCGGATCGACTCTCCCCAGCAGTCACTCGACCACCTAGTAATATCCGTCCTTAACCAACACCCGCACATAATTCATCCTTTTCCACACGACCCACACCAACATCAATGTACTTTAATTTTATTCTCCTATTTACTTATTTTTTCACACCACACAAACTCCCCTAATGCGTTCATTCCTCATTATATCTATTCTCGCCCACACTCTCAACACGGCCCCGAAGGTTGTCCATCTAGAACACATTTGGACTTCATAGTATCTAACCTCTTATCTCCAGACCCGACTAGTTGAACTACTCTACAGTGATACACACGGAACAAAACATACCCATGGAGAAAACCCTTAACGCCACTCAAGACTTGGCCGACCCTTCAACAATCTCACCGAAGATATGTTAGTTACAACCAGCACCCACCTGCGCATTTACAATGCTTGACTCCTCACTACCACTCATCGCATTAATCCCAGTTTCCTTTTCGCATCCAAAATATATCATAATAATGATTTAAACTCAGGGACACTTGTTCCAGCTGCACTCACCACTCCAAGCAATAACTTTCTACACCTGAGGACGTGTCCCAACTCAGAACCATACCTGACTCCTTATATTACTTTACTTTTCAAACCGCCTCCTTCTCTCACCACACCCGCCAACATCCCTCTACCATCCCTCTCAAACTCTCCTTCAGATTCGCCACAAAGAAGCACATAATAGGTAGGCCACCCTCACTCTCTCTCCATATTCATCACATGATTCTCAACACCTTCCCGCCGTGCCACCACCCACCTCTAATTCTTTCATACCGCCCAATGCCACGTTATTACCAAATTGAATATACAACGAGACCTAACACCATCCCTGCCCACTCCACTATTCAACTATCCTCTGTAAAACCAAATCCAACTTCCACTTCCACTACATTCTTACACACGCTTCATACATCATGCATACTACTTTTGATTCCATTCAGAAGGACTTCACACCAACCCCCATCTACTCATCTTAACGATCCCGCCATGATATTACCCTAATTCAAATGGCCATTCATGTATACGCACTGATTGCCAACCCGATTAAAGCGCTAATACAGATTTTTCTTCGTCCCTGTTTTCTCAACTCATGTTTTCAATGTAAAGATTTGATCCACAACATCCGTTCTGACCACTCTAAAAGAACCTTGCTTCTCACCAATCAGTCCTGTTCAGTCAGCTCGACCACTCTTCGCGACTAATAACAACCAGTCACATATCTTCCCTACAACACTCAATAAACAACTTCCCTTATTAGTTCCTACAGTTCCTTATCCCCCTTATACCACCTCAACATTATATCAGGTCTGCGTACTATTACTGGCTCTCGTTCACATCCCTCCGACTATACTCTCCATAAACGCCTCTTTGCTACCACAATTGCCAAACCCACTTCAATCACCTTCCTCGCCTCCTTGCTCTTGAATCATTATTACCCCACAGTAATTCTTCATCTTATACCAGCACAAAATTACCATTCTTCAAACTTTCTCAGCTCTATCCCCATTTACCTTCCTCTTTAATCCTCAATTGACCTATCTTCTCCCCCACAGAATATACAATAGTATATATATAGCTATAGTTATAAGATATACTAATACCTATATATATAATATATATATATTATATACTATATAATACATATATATATATAATATATAAAGCTAGATATAATATAACATATATATATCACTATATATTACTATCTATACTATCTATTCGTATATACAATATCATACACACATACTTATAACTATATATATACTATAATTAATATATATATATATTATGGTGAAACTTTTGCAAGGAAATCTAAAATATTTTATCATTATTGCTGCTCATTTGATATATACATATGTCTAGAAATACCTAGTAATTATACGAATACTATATACTGGAAAATTATGATCATTATGGAGAAGAATTATCCTTACACACAGCAGTAATATTAAACTAGATTACAAAATTAAGTTCCAATTTCATAATTATTGTATTCCGACAATGGAAAACATTCCTTTACACCTTATCATTCATTCCAGATTTCAAGGTCATGCAAATATTACTAACAGCATCATTAATTGAAAGGAGTAATCTGGTTTGCAAGTTTTGAAAATTAAACCATACTTGCAGACCAACAAGGATTGTACAATTAAAAAAGGTATTGAAACTCTGATACTATATTATAAAATAATCCAAGAATCGTAAAGCTTGAACATTACACAGATTATTCCGTTTAAAATCGTTAAGATCTTTGCTATCTATGTTAGGTTTAGTCATAAAATCTTAAGCAGATACAATTTTAAATACGCTGTTGTGCAGTGAAAAACTTTTAAAAGTGAACTGTCCACGAAATTTTGACACTAATTTATATACATTTAATTAAATAGATATTTTTTATAATTCTGGTCCGCTAAAGTTTGTAAGTAATAATGCCTAAACGCAGCAAAATCGGAAAAAAACTACCGAATTTTGAAATGAGAAGACGGTACCCATCTAAAAGAGCACTTATTTTCATCGCGAATGAAGAACCTGCAGAATCTCTGTACTACAAGAAACAAAGCTCTTTGAATATTTTTTCCTGATGGCATCCAAGGCTCACTTGGAAGCGGTATAAATGGTATAAAGAAAGGCCTAATTAAAAATTAGAATTCAAGAGAGCCTCATGATGAAGGCCCAAATTTGTTTTAATATTGTAGCAGAACCGAGAATGGAGTGTCACATCATACGATCAGAAGACGCTGCTGATGCTCTCTCTCACCCCTTCACAAGACGGTGTTTACTCTAAAATGATCATAAAATTACCAATTTTCAATATAGTAAAAATATATAGAATTTAACACCTTACTCTTCTAATTGATTTGCCATTCGATCCCGCGCATCCGCTGTACGCACAAAGCCATACATCATTGCGACGGCCTGCTGGCACTCGTCTACACTCGCGCGAAGTGCACAGCAACTCGCCATTATGCAGTGCATCGACGTACTCGTACCGGCGACCAGACCAGTCCTAGACCATTGATCGGCCTACAGATCATGCTGATCTGCCATCTGCGCTAGGAGAGAAACAGGATTTCAAAATAGCAATACATAAATCTTGTATAATAAAAATTCTGTAACTAGTAATTCTACATAGAAAGGAAAATTAATAATTCTAGAAAGGAAAAAGGAAATCGCAAAGAGTTTAGGATTTTGTAGCTATTTTAATGGGTTATGATGCGGGGTAAAAAGATAACGCGTTGTGATGCGGGATGAGAACTTAACGTGTTATGATGCGGTTTGAGAACTTAATCTCATTCCCCTCACAAACCACTATCATCGTCAATCTCCACCAATTAATAGATAGCGGTTAAAACTGGTCGCTGAATAGTTTAATCTTATTAAAAGCAAGTTATATTTAATTAAAAAAAACTCTCTGAACTTTCTCTTTTGACTTATATTGTGGTTTTCCTTTTTTTTTAAATGTGAATGCACCATTAAACAAAACCATTTAATAGAAACACGGTTGTGAGGGCAAATGAGATGGAGCTGAATAAGAAGACTCAATTTAGAATATTTTCTCCATTTATTTCCAATCCTTGGAGTGGATTAGCGTTAATTAATTTTTTTTATATTATAACAATAAATCAACCTATTTATCAGTTTCATATTAGGTTGTTGCTAGTTTCCAAAGTCTGCTGTCAAAGGAGAATCATCACCCCAATTACTACATCAATTACTGCAGATTCCTACATTAATTACTGCAGAGTCATTGCAGAATTACTGCATCAATTACTGCAGGATTATTGCAGAATTACTGCATCAACTACCGAAGAATTACAGCATAAATTACTACAGTGATGATCCATTTATTGCTAATTTTCACATTTTGATTTATTTTCAGCACTGATCTCTCATGCAAGATCAAATTCTACCTCACAATTAATGTTCATGCATGGTATCAAAGGTTGGCAGAACTTCATAATATTAAGCACCGCAGCGTACAACACTGCACTACGAAGTTGTGAGTTCACCAGTATCACACAGCACTTCTGTACGGCAATGCTCACCTTAAACTCCACCGCACTGCAGCTGTCACTAGTGATACATATTATATATTATTATAATAATATGATATATAGATAGATAGTTATATATAGATAAAATATAAGTAATATAAAAATAGTAAGTTATATATAGGTATATATATATATATATTATTATATTATATATATATGTAATATAGATATAAGATAGATATATATATATTTACGCTATATTTTAAAAAAGTCCACTTATGTTGCTAACATTAAAGTAAGGAAATATATATTAAAAACAATCAATTTAATGTAATAGTTTTACTGAACATATTATAATAAAGCTGAGATAGTAATTAAAACTTTATAACAGGAACGAGACTTATCGCAACTTTATTGGGACTGGTACTTCTAGACAGAGCAGTCGAATCAGGAAGAACGGCTGATTGATTTCGCGGTATGAAGTTCACTGTTCCCTAGCTATTCGCGATCATAGTATGGGATTTTTCTACACAAAAGCTGATGAGTTAGAGAAAATGCGACCGACAATGAATATTGCTTCATGCAGTTATTTTGCGCGGTTTCGGAGTTCGGTGCATTCTACAGAGTGCTTAATTCATGGGTATCTCCAGACGCAGACTCTATTGAACGTTGGAGGGGCTCTATGGAACTATGAGCGCAAAAGAGAGACGCACTACCCATGTTTATTTCTCAAGCGGGTAGACTATCGAGTCGAATTAGTACACGCTGTGTATTGGTATCGTGGTATTAATAAAGATCTAACTAAATCTCTTTGCTCGAGTTGTGTATTTGTATTAGTTGACAGTGTATGCATGAGGTGGTCTTAGCGCCTTAGGGTGGTGTAAGTTAGGTGTGTGAGGGCGGGAGTTTTCTTGGTGTGTAGTGTCTTACATAGATCGGTGATTCATATGCACTGCATAATTTTTATCTACAGTATATAGAAATCTATCATTATGTATCTCGTATCCAGGACACTAATTGTCTCTTATTATTTCCTACGGGGATTTGCCGTGATATAAAATTATAATAAAGACAAGGAGACCGGGTTGAATAGAATTATTTATGATGGTAAAAATTAGATAAAATGAATTAAAATAAAGTTAATAAAAAAAAAATCATAGAAAAAGATTTTTTGTTAAATTTTAAAGAATAAGATTTTCTATTAACAAATAAATGAGTTGCATTAATACCATAATAAATATATATATAAATATATATATAATATTTAAAATATTTATATATATATAATATATATATATATATATATATATAATTTATATATTTATATTAAATATAAAAAGTTTATGAATTTAAATAATTTATTAATTGTAAGGTCTGAAATTTTGCCTTTTTTTTATAGTGACAGTCCAATTATCTTCTCTCTTTCTTTTTTTCTTTCTCTTTCTTTATTTTCTTCTTTTTCTTCTCTTTTTGTTTCTTTCTTTTCTTATCTTTTGTCTTTCCTTTCTTTTCGTTATTTCTCTTTTCTCTCTCTTTTTCTCTTTTTCCTTTTCTTTTTTCCTATTCTTCTTTTCTCTTTTTTTTTTTTATTTATTTTTATTCTTTCTCTTTTCTTTCTTTTCTTTTCTATCTTCTTCTTTTCTTTTTTTTATTGCTGTCTTTGGTCGGGCCTCTTGTTCTGGGCGGTGTCCGTGTCTGTCGGTCTGGGTGTCTGGGTGGCGTCTGCCTGCTTCAGGGCCGAGGGGAGAAGTAATATGTAAAAAAAGAAAGTATGGTCGGAGTGTAAACAAAAAAATGTTGGAGGCCCGAGGAGCAAATCCAGCTGGAACGTTTGGCACAAAATTGGAGTGAAGATATCTATAGTCAAGAAATCTCTTTTGATAAAGTGAAGTAATTCAGGATATAGGAAGGGAATCAATCGTGTAATATGGTTATTGGTATGAGAAGATTTATTTGAGATTAGGTTCTGTTATGTGAGTTCTGATGATTGAGGAGCAGATAATACGATAATGTAGGGAATGGAATGTGTTTTTTATTATAAGTATTGGTTGGGTTGCTTAGGCTTATGTGATAGTGCGTTGATGATATTTTTTCTATTGACTTATTTTATATATGCGAATGTATTTGTACATCTTAGATCAGTGGAAGGATCGATGTTGGAGATTTTTGAAAGAAGTAGTTTTTATAAAAAATTGATGAAGTTTCTAGTATAAGAGATGTACCGGAGAAATCGAGGATGTTTTCGGATGAGTGCTCCGTAAGGAAGTTCTCAAGAAAGGTATGAGAGGGGATACGCTAGGTTTTGTAGATGTCGGAAAAATAAAGAGGAAAAAATCTGCGTACAGGTGAGCAATGGAAATGAATAATATGATATGGCGGTGAAGTGAACGATAGCTGGGTTTCAATAGGAAGTAAAGACAATTTGTACGAATGAGACCAGGGTATTATGTAGGTGGAGATGATGAATCAGGTGATTTGTTAATCAGTAAAGTGGATCTAGAAAAGTGAGGGCAAGGGGTGTTTACTTGTGGTTTTTGATGTTTCCATTAGTATATTGAATATATCTGAATACGAGATGGATAGGGTAGAATATTTAAAATGTGTGGGTTAACGTATAATAGAATAAGTGGGACTTGGAAGCTGTTGACTGCATATATATAGCATTTACGAGTTCAATATCGATATTTAAGACCAAACGTCAGGGATCGCACAAAGAAGGTTGATGTGGAGGATGTAATAGTGTTCAAAGATTCCATGTAGAATGTGCGAGATAGGGATGTACGAGGGTGGTGGATGAACCGCAAACGGTGGTCTCAAAGCAGTAGTGTGTTGAAAAGAGAACCTTAGATTGTGCCAATGTGAAAATAGTTATTGTTGTATAAGTACAGAAGTATAACGCTTGTGTTATAAAGAACTAGAATAAGGGCAATACTAGGTGAGCAAGGTGATGTTGTGTAATTTACGTCATAATCGTAATTTAGATTTTTAAAGGTTACAAGTACATGAGGAAGCAAAAATTCCAGAATGGCATTGGCGGTAGGACCGAGTGTGAAAGAAGAGAAATTACATCATAGTTGAACGAATGAGTGTTTGTGTTTTTGTATTGTGTGGAGGTGAAATTATTGGGATGTTGGAAAGTGTCTCTACTCGTAATTTATATCATTAATTAGGTTTGGAGGTAAAGTATGAGGATGTAGTAGATAGCCAGGCGCACGATAAAACAGAGGCTCTTAAGGTTAGCTAATTGTTGCTGAAGACATAATGTAGGTTAGGTGGTAGATTATCCGGGGAAGAAAGTTAAGTTGAGTATGCGGTATAGTGTAGGCTATAATAGGTTAATATAGGTTATGATTTTAGTTGTGTGTTATTTCAGGTCACTCCGATAATATTGAGGTATGTTTAGGTTCAACGTCATTTCAGTTGATTTATGGTAAGTAGAAGGTGCAGTTTCTTATACGAGTATTGAGACTGTTTTAAGTATTTATTATAGAGTTTTAAATGTATTAGTATGTGACGTCGGTCGTGCAAGAGGACTTTCTTTTGTAAGTTATTGGTATGTGTGATGTGGATTATTAATAGGGAAATAGATTTTGTGTATTGATAATCATGGTTGTTAAGAATTACTATTTAGTGTCCTTTAATTCGTTAGCTGCTAGGAGATTACGCATGTTTTTTGTGTGGTTATTTATCACAAATTTCCAAGAGCGGTTAGATAGAATGTCAACGGCATTCTTTTGGGATGTGTCAGATTTGCTATTGCAAGGGGAGAAAAGGAATACCTAGTTGATATAGATTCTAGTGTTGATTCTGGTTTTATTATGTTGTATTTTTACCAGATTTCTTAAAATTATTACATGCGGATAAAGGTTTAGAAGGCAAGGATAATCTTGTGTTTATTGAAAGAAGCACAATATTAAGAATAAACCATCTGGAACACACAGGAACAGAAACATACCTATAGAGAACTCTAAAGTAGCCAACAAAGCAGCACACTTACAAACTCTTCACTCAATGGCTCTCAAGACAACACGTACCTTGTCTCACACCCGCGGCCACGTATTTCTACCTCACACCTAAAAAGTAAAGAGATTTCATCCATTGAAAATTTCCTCACTTATTACCAAAAAGCCACTTCCGTAAGCTCAATGAGGAATACTCTTTTCACATCGTCCCTGTCCCACATCTACTTGGAACTTTTTAACTAAATACGAGTAACGAAACAACATCACCTTTTTCTACACCCTTTATTCTTCTTAAAACAACTTATACTCCTTACTTTACAACGAATAACTATTTTTCCAATTTCGATCAAACAATTCTATCTAACACAAATACAAGCTTGATCATGGGTTCTCACTCGTTCTTGCCGCGCATGAGCTGCGCTAAGGTGTTCAACATTATAGTAAACTCATTGAACGACCCTATGTGACATTCTAAGGTCAGACATCAGAACCTCTGCTTATGCTGGCTCTCGCGGTTTGGGCTACGCAGCAATCGTAGATGGTGTAGATAATATTGCAGACCATTGCGGCACCTTCGCGAACGAAGCCACACAAAATAGAGTAAGATTTATCGAAAATAATAAACACAAAATATTACATAACCGAGTGAGGAAGATATGACAAAAAGAATGTAAAGGGGTAGACATATGGGCGGGCATAATGGAATTACTCAAAGGACAATGAACCTGCGCTCCGTTATATCTGAGAACTAATGAGGATAATACAACCGATAGCATAATCGTACAAAGACCCTCATATCACGACAGTCTAATAGGAAAAACCCACCAAGCCAACCCCACAATAGCATACAATTTTGAGACTCGCACACACGCACAAAGCTGAGTACTCTCTCATCCCGGTATAATCTACAGGCTTGGCAGGAAAATCTGTTCGTCGCTGGTGACCTTGATAAATAGAAAGTAACACAAAGTTTTTCAAAAACAACTTGTTGCAAAGAATAAATAGTGCCACGTCCAGCAAGATGATTTATAAATAGACGCAGTCGCGATAAATAAAGGAAAAGCAAAGTAAAAAATAAGTATCAGTTACAAGGCAACATCATATTCGACCCAAGGCCGATAATTACTGTAAAAAAAGAAAAAATGGACATGAACATATGAGACAATCTATGATAATCCTAGGGACGAACATAAAAATACTCCATCACCACAGCGGTGAATACAGTTGAATACCACATGGGCTAATAATATCCTTATCAAAACAAGAGAAATAGTATTAAGCCACCCATCAACCTCCAAAGTATCAACCAAACCCGTCCCTGTTTAGTATGAAAATTCCATGCAGCGTTTGCGAAAAGTAAACGCAATAGTTTCCGAGAGAGAACGAGAGAAAATAGCACTTCAAATCGTAGAGAGAAGACATCGAAGCAATTATGGAACAGAGCACGATGTTAGACACACTCCAGAAGAAGAAACGTCAGAGGCAATGACAAATACACAGCACAAACAAGGAGGAGTAGGCAAATCAAACACTGCAACGGCATAATGGTCATAAGTGAGTAAAAAGTCACCACATGGTGACAAAAAGAATGGCGAGGAAAAATATACAAGAAGCTTTTTGTGACCTCCATTACCGCTAGCAACATTCAAGTATTGTATGGAATGCACGTCTGTGAGAGGAGTATACAAAAAGTAAGAAGTGGCAATACAAAATAAAAGAAGGGATTAGATACATATGAATGCAATGTCTCAACGTATACTGTATCAAGTAAGGCTTGTTAGCGAAAAAGCGACGGCTAAACAGATATAAAGAGTGAATGAACATGTCATCTCAAAAATGTCTGATACTTATCATACCCATTCACGCTGTATCTGTCTTAGGACTAAGAATGGAAGGCCAGAGGATGTTGGACGAAAGCTGCGAGCATCTGACCTCTGGTTATAATTTTATCGAGTTTGTGTATATAAGGATAATATGTAGTACAAGTAGTTGATTAATTGATAGCTGTGTTGTTTAGGATTATAACGATCTACCATAGTTAAGCTGACTAAAGGATTTGTTTAAGTGAGTGTATGAGAGTGGTGTGAAAGCTATTATATATTATTGCGTTTCATTAACCAGGATTAGTACTGAGTGTAAGTATAGTGAGTATTCTTATTAAACCTACGGAATAGAGGAGCCGTAAGAATGAGTAGTCTTAAACTCGAACGAAATTAGTATAGTATGAGCCTACCTAAGAACTCGGAGTAAGTGCCATTCCAGTAAATGATCGTACCTCAGGATATGGAGCGTGCGTATACCGAGATCTCTAAGTGAGCGTGGTAGTCGTGTCATAACTGTCGCGGACAGGGAAGGTAAACAGGTATATTAGATTCGAAGTGTCCTAAAAAGGAGGGAGGGTGTAAGTAGGTATAAGTAGCCCAAAACATAACGGGTGAAGGGGTCCAGAAGAGAATAGGGGCGAGCGAATCAGCCGTAAACACCTCACTATATATTAATATATAGATGTAGGTGAGCTATACATTTTATATAGTAATAGAATACCCTATATGAATATATAGAGAGGAAGCCGTTGACTATAGTAAGTAGTATCAGGAAGCGAGTACGCTAACCAGTCAATAGGTAAGGACGCTAAGCCGCTAATATTACTACCGAATAAAGCTAACAACGTATCCACGATATATAATATTATACGGCATGGATGCGCTCCGTACTAAACCTATATAGGATAATAACTAGGCTTAGGGTTATTTATAGGTTTACAAGCGTGTGCAGCGAGGTCAAATAAGTTTATATGGCTGAAAGAGGTGACAGTATGTGATACTAAAGTAGGATGTATATATTATATAGTAAGTTAGAGGTATAGGTATAAAACGAAGACTAAGAGCGCGATGAGGAAGAGAGGACCAGTAGTGGTTAAGAAGAAGAGTAGGTGAGTATATAAAACTAAAGATGAGGCTCAAAACCAAAGCGCTAAGAAGTGAGTAGGAATAATTAAATATTACCTAAAGGCGTGTATAATAGGTAATAAGGCTAGGGTGATTAACAGTTCATAGAAAGTTAGAAGCTAATAGCAACAAGAAGAATAAGAGGTAACGTAAAAAGTAACAAGAAATTCGGAAGGGTACTACTAGTATAGGTAGATGACGAGATTAGCCTCATAAAGGTATAGTAATACTTGAACCAGCCTGAATACTAGACTTGCTAAACCGTCAATAGCGATGAAAACTCCCTACAATGAGTAGGCTAGTGTAGATGATGACGAACGTAACTCTAGAGTAATCATGACCTAGATATTAGGAGCGCATGACCCATGATAGTGGGTAATAAGGGGTAGGATGAAGGAGCAATAAGCACATGCTAAGTAGGTACAGAGGACGCCAACGAAAAAAAAAACAAAAAAGAAATCAATAAATCAAATGTATAGATGCGAACGATGAACGGACGCCGTTGATGAATACGAGAGGGGAAGGAGCACGCTATGATAATCAAAAACTATAAAGAGGTAAGGGTCAAATCGCGAGGATGGGGCAAGGCAGGGGAGATACATAAATAGTGAACGAAGATCGAATAGGGTGAGCCTAGTGTCACTATTATTAAGAAGTTAATGGATACTGTATAAATATAATCCATCATTCCGAAAATCGAGATCAATGAATATGAAAAGTAGTAAATTAGTCTCAACAATGAATCAACGATTTTCGACGAAGGAATTTCAGACATAATGTTTTTAATTGTTATTTCTTCAAAAGATTTTATAGAAAACAATATTGTACTTAGCCCATTAAGAACACGATCAAGATTTGACGAAAATGCGAGACTAGATAAATTGAAATTTTGCCACCAAATTTGATATCAAACTAGAGGAACACCAATTACACTAGGAAAACTTAGAAGAATGAAGGATAGAGTTAGTGGAGAGAAATATGATAGGTATCATAATTAATGATAGATAATATAGTATATGGAAATATGATAGATAGTAATAGAGAGCGGTCCGGGGTACTAAAGTGGAGTATTAGTAGACGTCTGTAATTACCTGGGTTAGGCAAGGCGGTATATAATATATAGCTAAAGTCCCTAGGCGGAGCGTGTTAGTAGCCGGGGCACGGTATATATATTAGGGACGGTCAAAAAGTATAAGGAAGCGGGCCGCAAAGCTTCTGATCAGTCCGACCTAAGGGGTCGTCGAGGACCCCGAAAATGACAGAAGCACTCGGAACTCATAAGGTAATAGGGTTATGATAGTAATTATAATTAATATATATAGATATAAGATATATATATAAAGAGATAACTGAATATAATAATATATATTAGGGGACAAATTAGATATCGCAATATAATCGGCCAGGACTCATTCTCGCAGTAGCGTGCCGAGTTGGTTTTGATAATCTTTAACGAAGATAGCAACCGACTTATCAAAGAGTGCGATTCAGCGACGCAACCAGACTCGAAGAGCCGCCATATAGAGAATATACAGGATGAATAGAGATGCCCAGTGCCGATGAAATGTAATATTAATAGTAGAGAAGATTAGATAGTAGTATAGAGATAATGAGTTAATATAAGTATTATAAATAATAATTAATATATGCATATATAAAGTAAAAAAAAATAGTCGCGAATACTCACGCTATATAGATATATAGGTTATTGGATATGTATTTATAGGAGCATACATAGGTGAGAAGAATCGATAAAATAAAGATTGAAAGTATTAAGTATAATGGGGAAGGAAATGGTGAGAAATAATGGTTAAATAGGTGGATAGAACTGTAGACGGGTGCAGGAAATATATTAGGGTATAGTGAATAGGCAGGCCTTATAAGTCTCCGGGGTGCGCAAGCTAAGACGAAGTTTACCCGCAATGATGAGTCTGCAGAAGAAGTACTACCGATAGGGCTACAAGAAAACTGCAGGAAACAGATAAACACTATATTGGAATGCAGGGCGCGTAAAAAATGAACAGTTCGTAAGGGGAAATGTGCAACAGGAAAAAAAAGGATTATTACTTTCTTAATTTTTTGATTTTTTATAGTAATATTTGACAAAAACACTACGATAAGGGTACAGAGGAATTGAATAGTAGACATGATATTATCATGTTCAGATCATTTTGAAGTAATCAATTAATTACAAAGGAGATTTTTTGTTTTAAAAGCTAAAAAGAATACGCCCACGAAGGTAAAGCACGCGAGGAGGGAGTGGCGAGCAAGTGCAGTGAAAGGTGATGCGTTTCTGCTACCTCGCGGGGAACGTGACAGGACGGTGGGACTATGTCCCCGGCCATACGGGAGCGCGCGCGGACCCCGCGCTCCTCTCCGCTAATAATTGAGAGATTAGTCGCTCGGAGGGTTCCTCATGCGAACCCGCTCCCCTAAGGGGAGATATGAGAAAAAACGTGATCGGCCCGCAGGCAGTCTGGTCAACACCAGAATCGGTCGAGCCACCACCATAAAAGGAAGAGATTTTCCTACCGTGATTCAAATAAATATGGTCTCCTAAGTTATGGGTATCGATCTACCTATCGATCAGATTGTTGGAAGGAGTAACAAAAAAATGGATATTAAAAAGAGTAGAAAACTGTTGTTTTTTTGCATTTCGCTATAACAAAATCATGACCGACCTAGCCAATATACGCATATAGTTGTTATCAGCTTTTCTTTAAAAGGATAGATCACCATCTGGAAATTGTGAGTTTCAAGCTATCATCGGTGCGCGGAGGGATGGCTAACTCTCTGTTTCTGGCCCACTTATCCTATAAGGAACAGCTTCACCACTCTCCGCTCACATCTAGATATTCGAAAGATCGCGAATGGACGCACATAAAGCAGTATGTGTGAAGGTAAGCCTAAAAACTCCAATAGTGAAGATGATGGTGGTAAAAATTGACACAAGTTATATTGCTTTTTTTATCAATGTTAATTTTATATTTATTAATTTTTTTATAATTTTATTCTTTATTTTATTCTTTTATAATTAGGGCTCGAGCTGACGGAGGGACGTCGACCCCCGTCGTCTCCCCGCTGAAGGCCGAGAAGACCCTTAGGCTCTTTCTATCATTTGCGATTTTATACTCTTGATAGAAGTATTCCTTTCGTAAAGAAAATAAAATAAACTTATGGAACCTTTAATACGCAATATTGCCTTGGAATAAATCGAAAAATACTCGATTACATCGATTCGTTCGATACTATATCGTATTATAAACTTATACCTTTTTAAGGATGAAAGTTCCATATATATATTTATTAAATAGAATAAAAAATAAATACAACTACCTACAATAGTCACCGAGATATGATAAAATAGTATAACCAAGGATGGTAAAATAGGATAAAAAGACAACAGTGCAAAATAAAACGAATAATAAGAAACAGATCATAATCAGTAATAGTAAATAGGGTAGACTCCGTATACCACTAATTAAAATTATAATACTTACTATATATTATATAGGAGCTCGGCTTTAAAAAGGAGTATGATTAAAGCCGAAAATAATACTCGACACGGCGAACTGTAAGTTCGATTATTTATTTAATACGAGTATTACTTTCAACATAAGGATCCAAAATTTAGGCACAGCGGAAAAGTTAGTGTGCCAAATTAGCTTTTAGTATTTATTTTGTCTAACTACAATGCGCAATACCAAGATTAAGATACAGGCAAGCAACGAATGTCAGGAAGACGTCTAGGAGTTCTTCGGTGCACTCAGGACGTGGAGGGGGCGACGGGGGATCTTACGGTCCCAAATCCCCTCTCTGTTCCCACCGGTCGGCATCGGAGGTGCCCTATTAAAGAAAAAAAAAAAAAACATAAATTACACCAAAACAAAATTAACATAATAAAAAATTAGCATGAATATAAAAAAGCAACATTTGTGGCAACTTTTATCTCTCTAATTGAGAGATTTAGGTTAACACGTCACAGATTGTAGTGGTTAGATAACGTTACGGGTTCAGCCGATATATTCTATAATTGCTTAACATTTTATTATGTAACATCCTTTATTAAAGGGAATAATATGCCGCATAGTATAAAAAATATAAGCATAGAATGAAAGATAAAAATAATATATTATAATATATATTATAATTTATAAACATATATATATATAATAGATAATATGAATTAAATATAATATATATAATATATATATAATATAATATAGAATATTATAATTAGATATTAATTAAATGCAAATATTGGGATCAGTATAGCTTTACTTTCATATTAATGTAGTTAATAATAAAATAAATTCCTGTTATTCGTTTTCTCGGTAGGTTAATTAATAATCTGCAGCCAAGGGGAGGGAGATGAACAAGGAGTATTACAGATACAACTCAATTGTTGAGTTGGACTCGTATATAATATAAAGAACATGGCCGGAAATGGCTCCAAAAATAGGTTAAATTCTATCACAATAAATCCTTAAAAAACTGTTCGCACGAACGCTTAAATAAAAACATTAGAATCAAGGAAAGAAAACGCAAAGTTCCTGACACACAAGACGCCATCTTTAAAAATAGAGCAGCAACAATATTATTCAAGTGGAATTCACATGTTCCTGTGACACACGAATTTTAAAATAAAGCACAAGTAATCTGGTCCAACTCTCGCTAATTTACCACTTACAGTCATTGTAAATTGCCAGACATAACCAAATACCTTTACAGAAGATAGTATTAGTAATCCCTGGTGTATCAATATAAAAATATTCAAACCACGCATCTTATACGAAATGATATACGGCGTTCGCTCGTTATAATAACAGATGAAATATCACTACAATAAAAAGAAAACCTAATAGCATCCAACTCGAACACACATAGCTCGACAAATGGAAAATGAACACTCAAAGCCGTATGCATGAAAAATTACCGAGACAGACGGATAATCCGCATAATGGTATCACCTGTTGAAACACGACAGTCATCGATAAGAAATCTGTTTCTTTACGCCTGTAGTTTCCAATGAAAGAGAGGTGAACATGGATTGGATTTTTTCCGTAGTAGGTAGAATACATGCATCAACTTGAATTTGTAACAATGTTTTGTCCAGTGTGATGAAGCGAAATTTATTATTTCTGATTTGATACGTCTGACCGAAAACTACATCCCCTAAAATATCATAATAAAATGACTTCGACTCTATACTTTCGAAAAATTATTATATGACATAGTCAAAAAAAGCTAAACAATAAACATTAATTTAACTGCAGTTATTTACTTATACCGATGTTCAGTACGGGCTTTTCTAATTACTCTTTTGAAGTCTAATTCCATCAACTGTTAATAAAATCCTTGACCTGGATCTTAGTATCCTTTTCCTAATAATATATACTGATAGATAACCTATGCGATTTCTTCTTTCTTATGTTGAGCATTATATAATAATATAAATAAACCTTAATACGATAGGAGGCAATGCTTGAATCATCATTGCAATTGTAGTTGAGTTCATTTACGTAAACAAATATAATATATGTATATGTAAAGTATATATTTAAATATTATATGCAGATATAAGATAACTAGTCCGTACATAAATTAATGACATCAGAGTACTAATAATATAAATAAAAATAATAAAAATATATATTAAAAATTACTATATATAATATATATATATATTTAAAATATATATATATATAGATATTGGGGAAATTGCAGGAGAGACGCCAAAAATGACCATAGAAATTTCAGATACTGTGTTAAGAAAGTTTAGTTTAATTAAAGAGAAATTGTAAGATAAATACGGTTTTTATTAAAAAATCGACTTTCAATTAATTAAAAATTTGCATTAAAATTATAATTCATTAAAATTAAACTATATTGTTCATTCGTCGTTTGGCAGGGAAATGGTGTTTATTTTAAATCTACAACTACGTTCAGTTGATATTTGTTCTGAATGAATCGTAGTCTTTTCTTAAAAATGGCAAGTTTACTTTTGCCTATTGCGATTAAAGTCGAGATTCTGAAACAAAGATGATATTTTTTGTAGGTTACTGATCCCAATAAAGTTTTAACGTAATAAAAAAAATACATTATTTTCTGGGCAAATAATGTAAAAATTTAGACAAATTTCAAATTTTGAAAATAAACCATCTAACCTAAAGCCTAACCTAACGAACCTAACCGTAACCTTAACCCTATACCTAACCGTAACCTAATTTAACCCTAACCTAACCATAAAAGTGGTTTACAAAAAAGTCATATTTCTTACTTATTATTTATTATAGGTTATAATATATATGATATATATATATGATATTATAATATATATATTTATATATATTATATATATAATATATATATATATATATTATATATATATATATATATATATATAATATATATAAGTAATGTGTATAATTTTGGTGTGGGCCAGATTTTGTAAACAAGTTGTGTACAGTTTCCTCGGCTCGCCAGATGATTTTTTGATTTATTATGCATCTTCATCTATATAAGAATATATTATATATGATATATATATATATATATATATTAATTATATATATATATATATTATATAATATATATATGAGATATATATTATATTACACACATTATGATATTATACATATATATTTATTTATATATATATATTATATATATTATTAATTTATTATATTATTATATATATATATATATATATTATATAATATAATATATATATGATATATATATATATATAATTATATAATATCATATATATATATATTATATATATATATATATATATATTATGATATTTCAATATATATTAATGACTATTTTATATATATATATATATATATATATATATATCTTTATAAGTATATAATATAGTATATTATTAATATAATATATATATATATATCTATATATTATTATATATATATTTATATATATGAGTATATATATATTACTTAATTTCAGTTTTTGAAGTATTTTTCTTTGATTTGTTGTAGGTTGGGGTTAGGTAGGTGTAGGTTCAGGTTAGGTTAGTTAGTTAGGTTAGGTTAGGTTAGGTTTAGGTTAGTTAGGTTAGCGTTAGGTTAGGTTAGGTTAGGTTAGATTAGGCTTAGGTTTAGGTTTAGGTATGATGTTAGGGTTAGGTTAGGCTAGGGTTAGGCTATTTATAGGTTAGGTTAGGTACGTAAGTTAACCCATCTAACCAACTAAGTATAAACCTACCTATTCTACCCAACCTAGCTAATCTAAACAAAATCAAAGAAAAATACCTCAAACTGAAATTAAGTGGTTATATATATATTTATATGTAGTTATATATATATATAAATATATATATATTATATAGTTATCTATATATATTATAATTATTATATATATATTATATATATATAAAATAGTTATATAATATATATAGTATAACTATATTATATATATATATATATATTATATAGTTATATTATCTAATATATTTATAATATATATCTATATATATATCTTAACAATAATAGTATATATATATATACTACGTATATTATACTTATAACCTTATATATATATATATATATATATATATTAATATATATATATATATATATATATTATATATATTAATATATATTATATATATATATAATATTGATAAAAAAGATTTTTATTATCTTCATCTGCTATTAATTCATGTATGTGACGCCGACATGTCAACATTACACATTAACTACATTTAATAGGCTTCAAGATGGCACAAAAGTCAATACGTGACAAAGGTAGGTACGCACGCTACATTTGCGACAAACTTACGCACGCGAAGCGCGAGAGATGAGTATGGAAAGAATGTATAGCTTTGCCTATATATATATATATATTATAATGCTTATATTATATAATATATATATATGATATATATATATTATATATATATATATATCATATATATTATATATATATATCTATATATATATATAAATATTTATTTAATATATGTATTATATATATAATATATATATTATATATATATATATATTATATATATATATATATATATATATATATATATATATTATATTATATTATATATATATAATATATATAAATATAATTACCTATATATATCATGATAAACACTGTGCATAATTTTCAGAACTGAAGTTTGCAATGGAAACAAAATGAAATTTTCTTTACATTTTTATCAGGTATTATCAAGAAGAGGCAACGAGTTTCAAGCCAATTATTTAAATAATATAAAAGACTTTGAAACATTTTACCTATTTAAATTGCCTTTTTCCCAAATGAATGATCCTCAAACGCAATTTTAGCGTTCTCTCCACCAGAGTTGGAGGTATGTAAATATATAGCTATAATTATAGATTAGAAAAGCAGTGTAGTAAACAATAGTATATATATATATATATAATATTATATATATATAATATATATATATATATTATATTTAATTTTTTTATTATATATGTTATAATATATATATATATATTAATATATATATAATATAGAATTATATTACTATATTATATATATTATATATATAGTATATATATATATATATGATATATATAAATTATATATATATATATATAATATATATATATATATATATAGTGGTCAGCGTTTCCATTAGCCGTCATATGTATCTTAAAACCATTTAAGTGCTACACTAAAAGTAATTAACATTTTTAGAATTCCGCGAAGAATATTTACTTATAGCAACACTTTTAAAAAAATTAAAAAAGCAGTTAGAAAAGTTAATAAAATGTAGAATAATAATTTAAAAAAATTATTTTAATTAAGTAACCTTACGGTTTTTTAATAATGGGTGGTGTTTAAAACTAAAAAATACCCAAGGGTTGACAGCATGATGGCAGGATGGGGTCTCTCGGCCTTTCGGGGACAATAGAGTTGAGGACTATTTTTCCCCCTCCGGGGAAGGTCTCCAGAACCCCCGCTCTTTAGTATTTGCGGTGTGCGCAGGGAGGTTCTCCACCCTCTCCTATCGGGGTATGGGAAAATGTCCCCCCCCTATGTTCCCCCGTCCGCTCGAGCCCCCTACTGTGCCGCATTATTGTTATATTAATATATATATATATATTCTTATATATATACTATATTATCTTATATTACGTATATATATATAATATATATATACTATATAGGCCTTATATATATATTTTATTATATATTTATATATTATATATATAATATATATATATTAATATATATATATATTATATATAGTATAGTAATATAGTATATATATATTTATATATATTATATTTATATATATATATATAGAATATATATATATATATTATATTATATATATATGACGAGTATTCATACATTCTAAGTATATAGGACCACTCTATCTCTATAGCTGCCGCCTGATATAGTTGCTACCGTGATCACTATACTGGATATTTATTATCTCATGGCTGGCATGTTATATATTATATATATATTATATATATATCTATATATATATACTATATTATATATATTATATATATTATATTATATTATATATATATAATATTATATATACATATCAAATTTAACGATTTCGTAGAAGAAATCAGACACCGTTACAATGAACTGGTGTAAACCTTATCACAGAAATGCAAATTCATCTGAAGAGAATCAGACCCCAGTTCGTGATCCCACG